>JBBYHH010456491.1:0-11388 GCA_038382905.1 Daphne laureola
ATTAATATATATATATATATATATATATATATATTAATTATCCATAATTAATCTTAAAATATCTTCAAGTAGGTGCGGTGCGGTACCAATTAGCAGCAGCTTTCTGGATTCGGGCAGGATTTGATTCCTCTCATGCCTCCATTATAGATTAAATATTTCATAATTATCAGACCAAATCTTCTATTTTATTCCCAGAGCTACTTGCTTAGTGCTACATTTCCCTTATTTTAATATCCCTATTGTTAACAAGTACTCTTAAGAGTATTTTATTTCATTTTTATATATTAATTTTTTTTTATTTTTTTTTATTATAATTATTATATATGTAGAGAGGTATAAAAAAATGAAATAAACTTACCATTAAAAGGCGTCTCTATGACATCCGTTAACATTGCCCTTTTAAAATAGGAGTATGTCCTTCAACTTTCTTAAAATGTACATATACGCCCTCATTTCACGACATCTGAGATGATGAGAAGATTTATCATTTACGCGTATTTCGATAGCAATACAAAATCAGTTGTAAGTCTATAAAATACTAAGGGCATGTTTGGTTGCACGGATGAGAAGGGATGAGATGACTTTCATCTCATTCTTTACGAGTATCATTCGTTTGGTACGCATAAATGATATGATGAGATTCATCCTAACTACTATTTTAATCTCATAAAAATGAGATAAATTCATCATTCACTTTTTAAATGATAAAAAATATGGGATAAAATGATGGTAAACAAATTTATTATTTTTTTACATTTTTCTAATAAACTTTTAATAATTATAATTTGATGATTCTATCTCTTCATACATCATCCCAACCTATCCCACTTTAATTATCATATCCCACTGTTTTTTATTTTGACAACCAAACATGCCCTAAAAGTTACTAGTTTCTAGTAAGTGATAAGAAAGTTTGAGGATATTATATAAGGTAACATTAGTGTAAAATTTTTATGAAAAGGGAAAGTAATAGTTATATAAGACTGCCAAAGACAATAATGTAATAAGTTTCCTAAGAAATGGGAGTATGTAGTGTAACATATACCAGATGACGACTCTTTCGCTAGGAATAATAGTAGTTGTCACCTTGAATATTTTCAAATGTATTAGGCAATAGTGTAGAGTTATAGTAAGTATAAGGGCCTTTTACCCGTAAATGTAACTGTACGGGCCTAGCCCAACACTTTCCCACAAAGCCCAGCAGTACATAGTCTTACACAAGTAGCTTGGCCCAACACATTAGTTTTTGTTTACTTCATTAACTGGGTTAGTTAATGATCCACCCTTATTTAATGAGAAGTTAATGATTTACTTTTAAATTGGATACATTTGGGGGTAGGGACGAGGATGGTGCTGGTTTGAACTCAAGATTTCACCTTATGTTTTTATAAGTGTAACTATTAGATCAGATGCTTAAGATAATTAACGATCTACTTTGTTTTTCTATTTATGTGTAATTCACTTTTTTTGTTTGAACATCAATAGATGATTTTATTACTAATTATACCTCCTGCCCCCTGAGGACCTGAGGCTAGGGGCAAGGGGAGAGCTCCAGATATTATACACCTGAATTACTCATGTAGTCTATTGTACATCAAACACTCAATAATTCACAAAAACACGAAGCACAAAAAGCGTCATAAAACAACCACATCATGGAAGTTAAAAGTTTGATAGTAATGGAGACTTAACACAATCAGTCCAAGACCCCAACACACCTGATTTCCTGGAGGATATCTAAAAATGAGAAAACATTTAAATATAATAAATCGCCTCCAATAGTCGCCATTATCGTCCTTCCATAACAAGCTTATTACGTGCCTTCCATATAAGCCAAGATGATACGAATAAAACGGCCTCCCACACCTGTCTAGCAGCTAATGACACCAAGGTAGAAATCTCCTGGGTAAACATGTCCTCAAACTCTCACAAAAACATAGGCCACTCCCCACCAATCCGCAACAACATCCATACTTTTAAGGCCGCCACACATTTGAATATTGCATGTTCGACATCTTCAACCATACCCGAACACAAGGGGCAAATTAAAGATGAAACTGGGATACTTTTCATAGCCAACTGTAGAAGAGCCGATAAGAAACTCCTCCAGACTCGCCAAATAAAAACATTCACTTTCTTCAACACAAGTTTTGACCATCTCGTAGGTATTTGTGAAGTAACAACATAAATATTATCCAATGAAATTGAGATTTCTCGCACCTGATAATTTTTGGAGTTGATGCGTGTCCACTCCCACACATCCTCCTTATCTTGGCAAAACTGGACCTTTTGGGGGCAGGCCAGCAGGTCCGAAAATTCAGAGGCATCATGACCTCATGGTATGGCGCCACTTCCAAGTCCAACGAACAGTTGCATCCTCCCACTCGAGCCGGTTTTGAACCAAACAGGATTTATCAAGCTCAAGTGCGTACAGTCTTTTAAATATCAATTTAAAGGGTGAAGCATCCAACCATACATCATCTACAAAATTTATCGAATTACCCATTCCTACCACTACTTTCTGAAAAGACTAAGAAAACATAATATATATATAGTTCGTTAGTTAGTAATCTATCAGACTGTCACTTAATTTCTCTATCATGGTTTACCTAGTAATCAACTCATCACTAAAGATTGGAAATTAATTGCTTGAAAAAATTAAATAAAATACTCCACTATAAAACTATGTTGGTTAAATATTTATAAATTTTAATCCTTTAGGTAAATTGCATGCTTAATTCATTCTATGCTATTGCTTAGCTCATTGTATGATTTAACTCTTCATTTTCTTTCCCCCAAATTTAGTAAAACAAAATTATTCTAGGTCCATCTAGTGCAAAATAAACGTTTATCTTTCTATAAGAAAAAAGTAAGCTCTCACTATATCATAGGGTGAGTAAAACAAAATCGTTCTTGATAGTTATAGTCTTAGCATTCAATTTTGAATAGGTATTGGTGAGCCTCACTCCATCTCGAATGAGAGCCCAATTAACTATATGTGATATAAATGCTTTAGAGCTGCGACTAAAGACTAGAAGAAACTCCTAACTAGTGAATGAATCTCATGGTAGTGTTTGTGTGCACCAAATTACTCTCGTGGACGAGGCGCTTCCAATGAGAATAATTTTGTCGATCTCGGGCCGAGATGGTGAACGATACCTTCATTTTGTCAATTCCTATTTATGTTAATCCTGACACTAACAAGCATACTTACAGATAAAAGTATGAATTCTTAAATCGTGAAACTTGAATCACATTTTTTTGTATGAGTAAATTGCATCATTTATATCTCAACTATAGTCTATGTTACAAATTTATACCCGAACAAAACTTTGTTACAAAAATGACTCTAAATTATGAGTACGTTGCAAATCTACACTTGCGAGTTAATTTTCGTTAAAACTTAACGGAAATTAAGATTAAAATGCTCAAATTGACCATCAGAGTTTTTAAAATGTGTTAAACATCTCTCTACTTTATAATTTTACTTTTTGAGTCATTATTTTTAATTACGTCTGTATTATTTCAAATAATCTTTTCAAATCATGAATACAAATTATAGATTGAGTATAAAATATCCAAAAAATATCAATGAAAACAAAAATTTATAATTATATCAATAATAATATTTTAAAAAGTTAATTTTTATTCCAAGAAAAATAGTGATTATCAAAAGAAAATTGTAAGAATGAATAGTTATTTTTCTAAAAAATCTACAATATCTATTAAATTATTTAGTTAATTTAAAAATCTCACACAATGATAGATTTTTTTAGAAAATTAGTTCCTAAAAAATTGTTCCATTTGTTTTGACAGTTTCACAGTATTTAATCTATGATTTGTTTCTTATGAATGTTTAGACATCGAAAATAAAAAATTTCATGGGCATCTCATATTTTCAATCTAAAGTTTCCAATATATATTTTTTGAATATTTTTAAACTGTTTGTCTTTGTTAAAATTCGAGTCAAAAGAATAAATTTTGAAACAACAAAGTCAAACGGGATAATTAGTTAGGGACGACGGAGGTAGTATTATTCATTCTTGCATTTTATTTTGTTAATTACTATTTTTTACAATAAAAAATGTAAATTTAAGTACAAGTATTATTATTGATATTGTTTTAAACATTTTTTTCATATTTGATATTATTTTTTGGTATTTTAGATTCTTCTGTAATTGGTATTATTGATTTGAAAATATTTTTTGAAATATTACAAATGTAATTAAGAATAATGACTTAAAATGTAAAATTATAAAGTAGAGGAGTGTTCTACACATTTCAAAAAATTCAGGTGTCAATTTGAGTATTTTAATTGAAATTTTCGTTAAGTTTTAACGATATTAAATCATAGGTATAGATTTGCAACGTACTCATACGTACTCATATTTTAGAGCCATATTTACAACAAAATTTTATTCGGGCATAGATTTATAACATGAACTATAGTTTAGGTATAGATGGTGCAATTCACTCCATTTTTCTTTATTGTACTCTACTCTCTCTCTTCATAAATAATTGATTTATTTATTTTACTATTTTTAAGTTATTTAATCTATAATTTATTTTTATAAATATTTTGATATATAAAATTAATCAATTTATCTGTATATTATAATTTATAAGATATTCTTTTCAAATATGTTTTTTTACTATTTATCTTAAAAAAAAATTGATTTAAACAATGCTACATAAAAAGAATATGAAAATCAAATAAATCAATTATTTAGGAAGAGATCTCTGTCTTTTAAATAATATTTGATCTACTAATTCATATTTGATCTACTAACAGTCTGTTCGACCACGTAATTTTTTGACACAGAAATGAGTTAGATTTGAATTTGGGAAAAGAGAGATAGAGATAGATTTGAGAGAAAAAATTTAAAAATATATTAAAAATGTGTTGATTTTTTGTAGTTTAGGGGTGTAGAAGACACACTAAGTAAGTAGGAGGAGGACCTTCTGTTCTGTTCTGTTCTTCTTGCTACATTTACCCAAGCCTTTCAAATTTCAACCAGTCACGTGCCACTGCCAACAAAACGCGCTGTTCCGGCACGTGGCTATCTGTGTCAACAATACTACTATCCTTAGCTTAGCTTAGTCAGTTGAAAGAAAGAAAGAAAGAAAAAAAAAAAAAGCTGGCTCTTAATTTTGACTAAAAGTCAACCAAAACATGTGACGTATTTGATGGTTTGATTGATACTGATAGTAGAAATTCTTACAGGGAGTCTCTTTCTTCCTTCCACTCATTAAGGCTGTGTTAGAAATTCTTTTCCTTTGAATTTTAAACTCATCAATTATGAGAAAAGTTTGAAAATAGATTCCAAATTTGAACAAATTACATCAATACCACTCAACAATGCAAGGGGTATAATAGTTAATTTATTATTTTGACATCTTCCAGAGCCGAGCCTAATATGGAGTAAATTTTAAAGGTTGTTGAGTTTCCATGAAAGGAACAAACTGTTTATAGTCTGGTCCGTGACATATAAAGAAGAAAAAGGCGGGGACTTGTCTGGTGAGTTGTAAGAGAATGATTCGAAACAGCCGCTGCCTGGCATTGATGCTTGTTGGCACCAAGTGCGTGTGTGTACTAATCTATGAATGCCTTTTGGATTTTATTGAATGCCTTTTGGACTATTGCATGTATTCTTAATATTAACGTTATTGTCAAGAAAAAGGCCTTAACCGAGCTAATTAGTCCTAATTCCTTTCATGATTAATTAGTGGTAAGTAACTGCTGTTTGTTAACTCCTCTAACTTCTGACCCCATTTAGGAGTGTTGGAGCTGTAAAGCTATAGGTGTATGATTTATATTTTTAATTACCACTTCAGCCCTGTCCTTGTCATTTCCCAAGATACCCGTGTTTAAAGTTTAAACTAATCATTACATCCATGAACCTTCATTCTATACTTTGTTTTTGCTTTAATGACCCTTATCTTTCTTTTAATCCCCTACTGTACTGATTGAACTCTTTTAGTAACATTTTGGTTGTTAATCATGCTTCTCTTATCATTATCTTTTCTGCAACTGGAATGTTTAACTGGGTGGCCATGATTTATTTATACAGATAGGAGTAATAATGATAACTAGTTAGTTTAATGAAGATAACATATTCTTCTTGTTTTTGTGCAGGCAAGGAGGGCTCTGAGGGCATTGAAAGCATTAGTGAAGCTTCAAGCTTTGGTGAGAGGTCACATTGTGAGAAAGCAAACAGCAGACATGCTTAGACGAATGCAGACGCTGGTGAGGCTGCAAGCTCGAGCTCGCGCCTCTCGCGCAGAGCCTCTTAATACCAGCACCAAGTTTTCCAATTCCAGATATGCTGTAACTTTCTCATACCTTTCATCACCCTGATTACTTAATCATGTTTAAAATTTGTAATGGTTCCATCTTGGTTACATGAACTTTGGTTAACTGTTGAAATTGAGTCTCAACCTGGTCACTTAATGACTCTACCTCCTTGTTATTTTACACTTATTTGCTTCTACTTTATGAATCCTCTGTTTCCCTGTGGTTAAAAGAATAATGGTCTTAAAGTTTTGTTTTTTGTTTTTCTTTCTTGGTGTCCCACAATGAATGACACCCACTTGTATCTTCCTTAGATTTTCCCTGCTTTACCAATATTATGTAACTACAAAGACATCAATTGTCATGTCTGCATTAAACATGGTGATATGGACGTTTTCTTTGTTGTTTAGTCAAAAGGCCAAAACAAACATGTCTTCTTCATTGGCACCAATGGCGATGGAGTAACTGTAGTTAAACTTATGATGCTGATTGCAGTGAGTTCTCCTCATATTATTGTTTAGAATAATAGTATCTATCATGATGAAGTTGTACAAGTTAGTTTGATCTAACAAATCAAATTTGGATATAAACCAACCAATAATGTGAGGACTTTTGTATGAATCAATTTGCTCTGCATGCACCCTTACAGGTCCCACCAAGTCCTGACAAAGATGAATATCACTTCCCTGCTTATACTACTAAATATGATGCGCCTTCAATCTTGAAGGTACCATCTAAGTTTTTTCATATTTCTGTCTTGTTACTGTCTCTTGTTCCCAAGAACTTCCAAATGAGCAAATTGAACAACTGCTTCTGCAGAGGTGTGGGTCAAACACAAACCTAAGGGACATAACTGCGCTAGACAAAGCGAAGATGCAGGGCTCCAACTGGTTAGATCGGTGGATGGAGGACAGCAGTGGCATTTGGAACAGCAGCAGAGACAGTTCAATGAGACATGCTGCTGCTCACGTTGAAGATGAGAAGAGTGATAAGATCCTGGAAGTGGATACTTGGAAGCCACGGTTGAACTCCCAACACAGCAGCAGCCGAATGTTGAGGACAACAGGAAAATCCCCACGAAAAATGTCCCCGACGAAACCTGTATACCCTGGAGAAACTCCACCCGCACCCTCAGCTAAACCTCAAGATCAAGCTGCTGCAAGGACAGAGGATAACAGCAGCCCACACATTCATTCTGCATCATCCAGACAAGGGAGTGGTAGTGCAAGGAGAAGCCCTTTCACTCCAACAAGAAGTGACTGCTCATGGGGATATCTCAACACTTACTCCAGCCACCCGAACTATATGGCTTACACGGAGTCTTCACGCGCCAAGTTTAGGTCCCAGAGTGCCCCCCGGCAGAGGCTTGAGATGGACCAGTACCGATATGGTTCGATGAACAGAAGTTTACAGGGACTGTGGGAAGAACCATCAAGTAATGAACGAGATAATCTTCCTTTTTGAGTTTTCTCCCATTTTAAGTTTTAACATCCTGGGTTTGTCTTTGTAATTATATTCAACCTGTGTTTGTATTAATGTGGATTGATGTTTAAAACTTGTAGTAGCATTTGACAAGACACAGTTCCTGTTCTCTGTAATGCCCTTGTAGTATTGATATACGTTATGCTCAAAAGTTTTCACATTACAGATCAAACTATCAGGACTATTAGTATTACTCTATTATTTTCAGGTACAGTAAAGAAAGTGATGAAAAATACTAGTACAAGCTCAGGCAATCAGCAGGAAGTTGTTGGTTCTTGTGTGTGTGATGAGTCCAGTCCCAGTAATATTTTCAGGCGATGCTGCATAAGATAAGAATGAGAAATTGGGGTGGGTAATTAACAAGTTGTGGTAATGAGTAAGAAGAGATAAGTGAGGACGTACAAAGAGCAGTCAGTGTTGGGATCAATGGTGAAGCCGAAAGAGACACCACAGAATCCAGGGATGGTGGCAATGGCAGTGGCATTAGGATTGTAAGTGGAGATGAGACCCTGCATACATCTACAAACTGCTCTCCTGTTATCAACAGAGTCGGCCACCAGGTCCAGGCTTGTCATGGCGTCGCAGCATGGAGTTCCCGGGAAAGGGTCGGGTGACCCGACGGAGATGAAGGTGGTGCAGGCCATTACCAGGCCTGTCACGGTGCTGCAGTCTACGGCACCGCCGGCTGATGCTGCCCATGTCGACACTAGTACCACAATCATCATCATCATTCTCTTTAATTTCTTCATCATTTCATATATACTGTTGCATGAATGCATGCTGTGAGTATATATATATCAATATATGGATGGGGAAGGGGAGGGGATCACTGAAATTGCAAGAGAGAGAGAGGGAAGTGGTTTCATTTCGTTTGGTGCGAGGCCATGGACGTGTGATCATGTTGATGTGAGGGTTGATTTCATGAAGCTTGAATGAGTTTCGCTCAATAAGTACATCATGTGTCCACATAGAAATTTGAAAGCCAAAGTTGGACATGAATGGTGTTGTGGTGTAGTTGGTTATCATGTTAGTCTAACACACTGAAGGTCTCCGGTTCAAACCCGGGCGACACCATTTGTTTTTATTGTCGGGTCCATCAGGTATTAAAGTTTTCCTATTTTTTACACCTCTAATCATAATCCGATAACTAATGACCTAAAAATCACCCCATAGGAATAGTAACTAGTAAGTTGTAACAAATGAAGTGAACATTAATCACCCATAGGCCATAACTCAAAACTTTTAAATTGAGATTTATAGCCTCATACACATCTACATACCGTCATACACTCTAAATATGACATATAACCGCCGTGATCAATAGTAACTTGATTATAGTTTCCTAATTTTTAGATTTGACATTTAAAATAGTAGTATTTTTTTTTTTCTTTTAACAACTAATGTATAATATATTGCCAAGGTAATATGTCCCTTGATCAAGGGCAAAACTATCAGAATTTATACGAGAAATACTCCAAACAATAGACAACTATCAAAATACTGATACTGCATATAACACCTGCTTACAAACATAAAACCAGATAGAGCTCCTAATTCCCACCAGTTCGTAAAGTTGAATTGTAAAGTGGATGTTGAGCCCAATCCATCAAAGTCCCACACATCTTTGGTCTCCTACTTGATATCAAAAAATGAGAGTAGATTTGAATACTTCAGAACACCTCCAGTAAGCTCCACCGGCCACCTTCCATAGTAACTTTGTTCCTTGGTCGCCATATTACGCACGTCGTCGTGATCAATGTAATCTCCCAGTCCATCCTTACTTGTAATGGGATCAGATTCAAAGTTTCCTCGTCATGAAGATCTCAAATGTCCCACAAAAATAATAGACAAACACCCCGCCATTTAGCTATCAAGGCCCACACCTCCATCACCATCGGACATCGCAACAATGCATGCTCGACACTTTTGAAGTATTCATCACATAAGGGACAAGAGGTAGTTGCAGTGGGAATACCTTGCATGACTAACAATAGTTCAAAATAGTAGTATTGTTTTAGTGCAAAAAATCCTTCAAATGTTTTTTAATCCCATTTTGTATTTTGCAAGTGTGAATTAGGGGTGTAAAATGAATCGAGTATTTCGCGAGCGAGTTCAAGTTCGAGCTCGAACCACATTTAACGAGCCGAATTTCACGAACCATGAACCCGAGCTCGAGCTGAAATTTTGATTCGAGTAGTAAAACGAGCTGGGCTCGAACCTTTAAGGTTCGACTCGAACCAGCTCGCTAACCAATTCGAGGTAAGAGTATAAAACGAATCGAACAATTCACGAACCATTTCGAGCTCGAACAGTCGAACCACGTTAAATGAGCCGAACTTCATGAACCGCGAATCCAAGGAAGATGATGGCTTTGAGATAATTTACAACTTAGTCTTTATTTTTTTCTTTCTATTTTAATTATCGAGTTGCCGAGCTCGAACAAATTTTTTTTAACTCGGCTCGAACGGACACAAACTCGAACTAGTGATATTCGAGTTCGACCAATTTTCCTCTATTTTCTTATCATTTACATTTGCATGTTAATAGACATCTATTTTCTTATCATTTACATGTAAAAACCTTTACGTTTGCACGCATCACACATTAGTATAAGTCAAATTTTATCCTTTCCGCACTAATAACCTGGATGACTATGAAAAATCACCTATTTTATTGACCTGAGTAGTTTATCTGTTTTTTTTCCCCATCTTTTTTTTTTCCATGTTTCCCCTCTTGTTTTTTTTTTTTTCTTTTTTTTTTTCCATCCAAAAAATTACTATATCTTTGTTTTAATTGTGTTTGGGATTTTTCATATTTACTTTTCGTAACCATATAATTAGATAAACTTTATAGGATGCCTTTAGGGAAAATCTCATTTTTTAAAACGCCAATAATTCTTCACGGCATGCCACGAATATTTTCTAAGTAAGAAGTAGTGGTGAAATTGTATTGATTATATCTATTTTGATTTTCAAGTGAATGACACATTAGCATTTTTTTTATTTTTAGGAAGTCAGTTTGATATTATTTCATCCGAAATAATACAAGCGAAGAATGTCCATAGCCAAAATAAGAGAATGCCTAATAACCAAACCATCAAAAACAAAAAATCTTGCTAAAAGATCGCAAAATAGACAAATAAGAGCACCTAAATGACAGAAACTTGAGATCAACAAAAGAAATATCTTCTGAGGGAGCGTGAAACTTCCACCAAAATCAGAAGGCTTGAGAGCAACAGAAAGAGTCATAGCAGGGGTATAAAGATCCTCAATATCGATTAAGGCACACCAAAATAGTTGCACAAGAGTTAAGTGCCAACCTACCATGACGATGTGCAAAAGAGAAATTCCACGATCCCATGGAACACACATCATCCCATCAACACAAGTATCAAGCAACGCAAACGAAATGGCAAAATCCAAAAATAGTAAAGAATCGAGAATGAACCAAAATCCGATAAATGATGTGGAAGATGGTGGTCCAAAAGCCGCTCCTCATCCGGCCTCGGGCATCACTGCTCCAGACTGGTCAAGAAGTCCCCCTGCCCAGCCAAGCTCTTACTAATGGTCCTTGCCATTGCTGCTGATAAACGAGCCTTCTTCTTACGCCCCTGC
>JBBYHH010456602.1:0-11387 GCA_038382905.1 Daphne laureola
GAAGCTTTAATGGTAAGAGTAATTACCATAATTCTAATGGTCATTTTCTTCAACTATAAATAGATGAGAAGAATGGCCATTTGGGTTACTCTTATTCACATAATCCTTGCAAGTTTTTTCTTCTTCTTTTCTTCTCTCATTTTTGTGGCTTATTTGGTGATTTTTTTTAGATTAAGTGTGAATCTTCATAGTGTTCCTTACAACACTCTTCCCTTCTTGGCATCTTCATCTTGTCTGTCTTCTTCTTTTCTATTCTTGGTGATCAAGGAATCCCTCTTCCTCTTCTTCCATCCGCCATCACATTAAGAAGGAATCAAGGAGGTGATACACCAAGATCAAGCAAGAAAGGTGCTTACATTTTGGAGGAAGGAATTAAATATTCCTGAAGCAGTTTTCCAAGGCTGAAAGGTACTTAGAATTCGGCCTTATTATAGTCCTATGTGTTCTATCTTCTCTTATATATTCTTGTAGAAATGATCATGATATTTGTGAGATGTCATTCCTTTTAATCCTCCATTAAATCATGTGTTTGTATTTGTATAAATATGAACATGAAATGAGAATCTAAAAGATCTAAAATCTTCATAGACACTATTTGCTCATCCTTAATAATGAATACACCATCACGAGTAAAGTTAAAACAATAATTATATATCAATAGACAACTTATAGAAATAAGGTTTCTACAAATGTTTGTACATATACTACATCAACTAGATACAAATATCTAATATCAATAGGAACTTTGCAAGTTCCTATTCCTTAGATTTTTAACCGGGCATCATTTCCCATTGAAACGTGCTTCACCCCCCTTGGGAGCTTCTTGTAGGCCACGAACCAGGACTTGTCCCAAGCTATGTGGTTCGTTGCTCCTGAATCAATAATTCACACAGAATTGATTTCAGTTAGAAAAGTACATGACACTACATGTACCAATGAAGTAGGAGGTTAGTATATACCGTAGGCGCACTTTTGTAATCTTTTGCAAAGTGTCCCTTGTTGCCATAGTTGAAGCACTTCAACTTGGAAATGTCCCATTTCTTCTTGAACTTGTTCAAGTTTGGGACATTTCCCTTGCCCTTGTCCGTACCCTTTTCACCTTGGCCACCTTGCACAAACCACTTCCCTTTATTATTTCCTCCTTTCTTGCCGGAGGAAGAGGGGGAGGCAACATATGCCTTGGAGTGGTCTGTGAGAGCCATAACTTTGGCCTCAAGGAGTAAGTGGCGGGAAATGTCATTGAATGACCTGATTTGAGGATTGTAGCATAAGTTGACCTTCATCAACTCTCAATCCTCATCAGGCAAGGACCTGATTATCCGAACCTGTTCCTCGTCAGTGAGCTCATGCCCAGCTTGCTTGAGCTAGTGAATCATGTGTGACATTTCACGCAAGTGAGCCCTCATAGAGTGATCAGTACATTTCACATATTTCTCAAAATGGAGAATCATGGAACATTGTCTCTCAACAGAAAAAATTTCCATACTTTGCCTTGACAACATCCCAAATGCCCTTGGCATCATCCAATATGGGAAACTGCACCATAATTTCCTCCACCATTGAGGACAGAAGAGTGACTCTCTTTTAGGTATGTCTCATAGGCAACCCAAGACTCTCTTTCCTTGGGTGGCTCCACCTGATTGGTGAGCACCTCAAGCGTCTCCTACTCAATTAATATGAATTTGACTTTCTATTTCCAAATCATATAGTTCTCACCATCTAATTTGAAGTCTCATTTCAATTCATCTACAATGTTCTTACTAGCCATCTACATGATGCAAATCACATGTTTTAGGTTCAATTCTCACAACTAGACTCATCTTAGCAATATATGTGTGAAGTAATGATGAACATGTTCATATGTAGCAAAAGAGATGCATATAGTATTCAATCAGAAACATACCAACATGTCATTATCACTTCATACAAATATTCTGAAAATAAGCCTACTTTACATGGTTAAACAATCATACAATCAATCATACATGATTCACTCCTAACATGTATTACTAAGAATGAAACATATGCACTCATTTAGGTGCAACATATCCACCTTATGAAACTCATGCATTCTTGGCAAAAAATACCTTGCATACAACACATGTATGCATTCATCATAAACCATACTTCTTATGGACCTCCAAGACTTTAATGTATGGCATATTCCCAGAAAAAATGGAGGGGCACTAGTCCCACTTAAATTCTACCTCCTAGACACTACATCCAACATGTACCTTCAAGACATAATAGATAGTTCATGTGTGACTCATTTATCAAACCACAACCATGAACCTTAGGAATCATAAGAGGAACACTACCAGGAAAGATAGATGGGTCACATTGGTCCCCCTTAAAACCCACCTCCTAGACAGAGTGCACTCATGTAACACTAAGGTATGATGTGATTTAAAACTTGTCAAACATTTGATGTATGTTCACATGTATCACGCCATACATATACGTACATATCACAATTCATGCTTGTAACACATACAAGATCATATATAGAACCACAGCTCTGATACCATTTAAAGATTTTAGGATCTTAATAACATGGTTTTTATGTTAATACGTCATACATGTGCCACTAGCATGTCACATGATATCATGTCATCCATGTGCAAACATATTGCATATAGTAGTAAACTAAGCCATAACATGATGTCTTTGTCAAATCATGCCTCATTCATATCTCATATGACATGGATGAAACTACACTAGAACATAGGAGGGATAGAATATTACCTTGTATTAGGAAAACTACTAAAGGAACTACAAGTTCCTTGCTCTAAAACTCCTAGAAGAGGGCGGCCTTGAAAGCTCTCCTTGGAGGCGAAACTAGAGAGAAATATCTCCAGTTGTGGTTCACGTATAAACTCTAAAAGAATGCTTCCTATTAAATCTTGAGAGAGGGAGAAGTAGAGAGGGAAATGATGCCAAGGAATGGAAGGAAAGTGGTGAAATCTACTCCTATTTATAGACAACCAAAGGTGGCCAAGGGTGTCACATCAAGGGCGAAATGGTATGACCAAGAGGCAATGGGTGCCCCTAGCACCATTTCACCTCCTTGGTGCCCCCTTTTGACCAGCCCTTTTCCTCCCCTCTCTAATGTCGAAAAGGAATTCATCTTTTGGGCAAGAGGTCATTGCTCTTGGTTAAAAGGTCACCATGGTTGGGAGGAAGGGTGTACCTTTCCATGAAAGGTTGTATCGTTTTGCCAATAGTCATATCTCTTCACCAAAAGGTGCCACATACTATTTTCACACCAGGAGTAGAGTAAGCTTACACAAAGCTAACTCACAAATCCATTTTCACATCATGAACTCACAAGATCTCAAACTAAGCTAAAATTAAACTTAACTACTCTTATACTTCACAACTAGTTCACATAAGCTCAAGTTAGCTTCCAAATGCCAACTTGAGCTGGAGTTAGCTACTTTTAGCTAACATGAGCTAGTGTTATCTACTTCTAGATAACATGAGCTAAAGTTTAGCTGACTACAACTACTTATAGCTGGAGTAAGCTGACTTTAAGCTGAGTCCATCTACTTCTAGTTAGAGTGAGCTAACTCTAGCTACTTCTAGTTAGAGTGAGGTTGAGTTGAGCTAAGTTTATCTACTCCCAGCTCCTGTGAGCTGAAGTTGAGCTAAGACAAGTCAATTCTAGCTACTTTTAGCTAGAGTGAGCTAAAGTTGAGCTGGTTCCACCTTCTTTAAGTTAGAGTGAGCTGAAGTCAAGCTACTACCAGCTCTTGTAAGCTGACTTGAGTTAACTTAAGCTATGTCCAAGTATATTTAGCTGAAGTTGAGCTAAGGTAAGATACTTTTAGCTGATCTTGAGCTGAGGTGAGCTAAGTTTAGCTACTTATAGATGAGATGAGCTAAGGTGAGCTACTCCTAGCTAACCTTGAGCTTCTACTTAGTTATGATGAGATAAGTTTAGCTACTTCTAGTTGAGGTGAGCTAAACTGAGATACTTCTAGTTAACTTTGAGCTCCCACTTAGCTTAATAAGCTCAAGTACCATCTCAAAATTATCTTGGTGCGCTAAGAATTCCTATATAAAGTCCTTGAAAAACACGGAGGAAACCAAAAATTTCAAATTCTGGCAACATGTGCTTGATAACATGATAGCAAAGTTGAAATAGTTCAAGAAAAAGTATGAAGGAGGCTTGGATTTCTGTGCTCACTTCTTCGAGGTAATACTCCCTATAGTTTGCTTCTCTTAATTATTCAACTGATGCTCTTTCCATACTACATGATGCCCTCGGTATGAATTTTTTCCACATCCAAATCTTTGTTGCAGTTGTGGTATTTTGATTCTTTCATCATACCTGGGAAGCATGTACCAAGGAATGCCCCACAATGTGCAATATGGACAGAAAAGATGTTCCTGGACAAGTACAAAATGATGAAGAAGAAGAAGAAGAAGGATTCATTTCAAGTGCATAGGTAATGTTAATTCTGGTAACAGTTATGATGACATTAGCTAGTTGTTTCATTAATTGGTTGTAATACTTGATGATCATAGTGTTAGCAACAAAATGGTGATCTTACCTTATGAAATGATGATAATGATGCACAAGTTGATGTCCTATGGCTTATTTCTGATATTCCTATTCTCTTAACGATGAAATGCTCTTAATACCTCATGGCCATGATGTAATTTATAGAATGATGGGCTTAACATATCATTTGATGTTCTTTTTGTACAATCTGATGTTCTCTTGGTTCTCTACGATGCTCCTCTTGACTCAATGGCATGAACTAGTCCTAATACCTTTCATAATGTAATAAAAGCAGGATGCTCTTAGAATGTGATATAATGCTCTTGTTGGATATTGTGATGTTCTATTTATTTTTTAAGATCCTCCCAATAACTGATGACTAATAAAATTAAAATAAATGCAATTTGTGGAGAATCCTCTCAAGAAAACATTAGAGAAGAGGAAAAGAAAGATTGAAGCTGAAAAACTCTTGGAACTGCAAATGGAAGTAGTAAATGCTGAAAAAGATAATGACTTCTAGGGTAATGTACATCATGTTCTGGAAGTAATATCACAATGTCATCGCTCCCACACTAAGTTGGTTAGAAGGGTTAAAGACTTAATCAAAAAATGGCCAAAGGAAACTAAGACCATTTTGCGAAAGATGAACAAGGAGCAGTATGGGTTTGCACATCAGTTGCTCGAGGATGAAAAATTCATTGCTGAATGAAAATTGAGAATAATTGAAGAGTTCTTGAAGGAAGGATAGAAGCTGAAAAAGTAGCGAAAACAAGCATTTGAAAGAAAGAGACCAACAACTGCTAAAGCTATAGAGCCTCCTCTTCCGACAAAACAAATTGAAGAAAGTTGTAGAGAGTTCTCAACCTAAGAGATTAAAGACCAAAGCATAAAGTCCAAGGTCATCACCAAGGTTTCAAAAACTAGCTGCACAATAGAAGGACAATTAAGAAGAATTCATCAATGTGGAAGGATCAGACATTGATGAAACTGTGCAAAGGGCTGAAGATGCCTAGGCACAATGCAAGAAGAACAAACGGTATGAAATATGATGCTCTTTTGGTAGTTTATGATGTTCCTAGTGTATTCTATAGGGCTTCTGTAATTAATTATGATACGATTTTCACATTTCTCTTGTTCAATAATCAGTTGCTCTAATATGATGATAAACATTTCAGGTGAATGAAGAAAATGATGTTCTAGAGAAAATGGATGGGATGGAAGTTGTAGATTAAGAAAATCTGCATCAAGATGATGATCTTGAGAAGCTATAAGAAGTTCAGGAAAATAAGGAGGTAGAGGATGACAAGGTTACTCAAAATGATGTTCATGTCTGTTTTATGAAGCTCTCACTGCATAATATGATGATTTCCATATATAGAATAATACTCAATATTTGTTATTCAAGTATCGTTTGGTTTAATATGATCTTTAAACTTTAGATGGATGAACTACCACTCACACATTTCGAGGAAGCTGTGGAAACTAAAGTGGTGCAAACTCTGACCCTTGAAAATGACAAGGTATGCAAGTTGATGTTCCTAGCTATAAATATAATCCTCTAAATGGCATGCATTTACATTATGATATTCTCAAATATCTAATATGATCATCAATTAATTTTATTTTAGGCTCTAATATCCAAGTGGGTGATCAACAACCAACACAAATGGTGGAGGAGGTTGCAACTCAAATGATGACACATGGGAAGGTATGAAAATTGATGCTTCTATTTATCATAATGATGCACCTGGGGTTCAACATGATGCTTTTGGCCTACATTATGATGCACTACTGAATTATGATGCTCTTTGTTAATATGATGAACTCCATTTCAGGTGGATAGAGTACAAATCACCCAAGTGATTTAGTTTCCTCTAACTCACGAGCTACCATCTCAAAAGGTAAGCCCATGATGATTCTCTTGCTGTTTAGTATGATGCTCCCATTTTCTTTTATGATGCACTTTTCTTTCAAGATGATGATATAATACAAGTTGACCAGTAACCTATTATTCATGTATCATATGGTTATCAATTACTTAATTTAGTATTATACACAAACATTTTAGGTCGATGAGCAACCAATGACAGGAGTGAAAGAAGTGGCTAAAACTGAAGGTTGAACGAATGAGAAGGTATGCATATGATGCTCCTCTTGTATAGTATGATGAGTTTAGGATGCTATGGATATGCTTCCCTTTCAATATGATGCTCTTGTTTAATTAGAGAAGTATGGTGCTCTTCTTATAAAATATGGAGCTCTTCTTGTATGATATGATTATAACATACTTTATAATGATGCAAAAAATATCAAGTCATTGTTGAAAATCAAGAAACCGATAAGGAGAAAAAAAAGGAATCTACAGAGGTAATCCAACAGAAACCAGACTAGCTTGAGGCTGAAAGGACTAAGCTGGAGGAGAACTCAATCCATATAGACATGATTGAAGATCCAAAAGATCATTTGGCAGTCAGCTCACTATTCAGTCAACCCAGTTGACAAGCTGAGAAATCATAGCCTAGTCAGCAGCCTCAGATGCCTGTTATTATATATGACGATCCGATGGCTATCATGACTGAGATTGCCAAACAAGCTGAGAAAGAGTAAGAATAAATAGAGAAGAAGAAGATGAAAGGACCATTGTCCTTGAATGAGGCTCACGATTGAAAAGTTCTCTAATTCTAAATTTATGGACACAATTATTGATTAACAATGCACATATAATAACACTCAAAATAATGTTCCTATCCTGCTAATTAATGATCTGTTATCAATGTATGATGAGCTGGTTGTGTAATATGATGACCTCTATAGTATATTATTTATGATGATCATCATACATAATATGATGCTCTTGATACCCAATAAGATGTTCTTCATGGATTCTTCACATATTCTGGTTGTACTAACAATATCAGGTCAACCATGTATCATATCACCCTTCTTAAGTGTATCAAGCTTTGTATAGCTGAGGTGTGCAAACCTCCTGTGCCAAAGGTGAGTAAAATCTTGTGCACTTGTTTGAAGACATGCTAAAGGTATTGTTCTGACTTCTGTATTCAGGTTGAACATCTTATTATTAATCATATATGTTTCCATAATTAACCCTCTATCTTGATGAAAGATCTTGCAGGCTCCCTTGCTGATGATAATGATGAGGTCATTTTCTTGCACCTGTTACAAACTCAACAGGTTGTTTTTTAGTTCAGGCACATAATATACTTCTATCAACAAGAAGCTCTTGTCATCAAACATGATCTTGACATTCCCTTTTCCTTTAACCAAAAGTTTATTGTTATTCCCAAGGGTAACAAAATGTTGAAAACTGTTGTCTAGCATGTCAAATAGGTTTTCATGACCATACATGTGGTTAGAACACCCAGAATCTAGGTACCACTCACTGACCTTTCCTGTGTTCTTCATTCCTCATTGACTCATGAATGAGCCTCATATTGTTCTAGACACTCAAATTAATAGTGTCCAAGCTTGTGGCAGTTATAGCATTCAACATAGGCTCCATAGTTATAGAATTTCCCTCTTTCACGATGAATTCCTCTAAAGAAGCCTCTACCTCGACCTCTACCACCAAATCTTTCTTCTGATACCTTCAGAACTTGAGCCTCACCTTCTCTCTTCTTAAAATTTTGTTCATGCACGAGGAGTGCACTTTGAAGTTCATCAACAATCATAATGTTTGTATCCTTTAATTCTTCAATGAAGCAGTCAATAAAGTTAAATATTTCTGTATAGGTCCTCAAGATTTTCACAATTATCTTCTGATCTGGCATGGTTTCACCCAGATTCCTCATGTTGTTGGCCACCATCATAACTCTACTGAAATAGCTTGACACAAATTCACCAACCTTCATCTCTAACACCTCAAATTCCCTTCTCAACCCATTAAGCTGAACTTTCTTTACTCTTCCATTGCCCTGGTATTTGGTCTTCATTGAATCCCATAGATCCTTGGAGGTGTCTTTCTGAGCAATTGTCATTAATATGCTCTTGTCAATTGAATGGAAGAGGTAGGTCTTAGCTTTCAGAACCTTGAGCCTCAATTCTTCTGAGGCTTTTCAATGTGCTTCTGTTGCATCCTCGTTTGGCTTAGCAAAACCATTCTGAAGCACTCCCAAGAACTTTTTTGACCTTAACAAATTTTCTATGAGCAAGCTGCAATGCTCATAGTCTCCTTCAAATTTGGTATTCATGCTTGAGAAAAACCTGATTCCGCTATGGATGAAAGAAGTCTAGCTCTGATACCAAATGTAGAAGTAGTTTAACGTAATGAAGAATTTCAATTAAGAAAAACCAACTTAACTTGTATTGAATAAACCAAAGATTTAAATAGTACAAGAGTTCTAATCCTACTTGAAGTAGACCTAATAGAAAGTAGAGTTTTAAGTGAGCCTAAATGTCCTTAAGGGACTTTAGTTCTAATGCAAGAACTTACTTGAACACACGCCTACTGATACTAAGCTTAATTAAATAACCTAACACTTGTTATGCTTCATCAAAGTCTAATTATGCTTCAATTTTTTTTTTAAATTGTTTAGATGCAGAGTCAAATAGTTAAAAACGAATCCAGAATTACAAGATCACGAGATTGCTACAATAAACCATAAATTACAAGGGATCATGAAACTCCTATAAAAGTCGAGAATTTGTTATAACAGATCAAGAAACTACTATAAAGAATAGCTATCTGCGGAGGATCATGATTTACTCGAGATCATAAAAATGCTATAGGTGTTATGACCATAAACAAACCACTCATATTAGTGATGGTTTAAGCTCGTAACTCTCGAAACTTTCACAGTTTTTAAAATTATTTAAAGAAAATAAATAATTTTTTTATTAATACAAGGGAAAGTTTAGAGTTTATAAACCAAAAGATAAAGAAAGTAAAAAGTGTCTACAAGATATTAGAAGCAAACTGAGAATGAAAAGAAAGAAAAGGAAAGGAAAAGCAAGAACGGAGCTCTAAGTCCTAAGTCTCTGTTTTTTGGATTGATCCTTAACACTTTTTGGTAACCCTAAACCACTTGTCTCAGGGTCCCAAAGCTTGATTTCTCAAGTGACTAACACCGACACCCTCATGATCGACACTGAAACCTGGGGAGTTAACCGATTGATTTACTCCTTTGTAGTGGTAGTGGTCTTTTCGTATCCAAACCTGTAATCAGAGGCGGATCTACTTGAAACAAAGGGGGTTCATGAATCCCCATTTTTTTCTCAATAATATGTATATTTGGTATATAATTTATAGATAACATTCCTTAAAAATTGTAATAGACCCCTATTTTTTGTGATATTATTTCTATAGTTTATATTTCATTTATTCTAAAAATTTTATAACACGAAGTGACGTATAAAAAAAAATCAAAATATAGTCAATATTGCTCTTTTTTAGTTTCTAGGTAAGTTTTTTTATCTTCAATTTTCTAACTGTGTGAAAATTTTCTTCGACTATTCATTCTGTAGTTAATTTTAGTACTCATTGTTTCTTAGTTTATACCTCTAACAACATCGTACGAAATAAAAAAAATGGTAGAATTAGAAAGTGAAAAGCCAAAAACAAAATCATTTAAATGCCCATAACAAGTTAAAATATTGCAAAAAAATACGGTTAGAAAAAGTAATATATATTGAAATATATAAACGGACCCCCCTTTTAGAAAATCCTGGGTCCGCCACTGAATCCCGCAATAGAAAAGTAGTGATCCTGCAATAAAAGAGTAGTGCTCGAGTAATAAGAGTCATGATTCCACATGAAAGAGTGGTGATCCGAGCAAGAGCTTCTTGATATTTGTAACTCATGATACCCCTACTGGAATATAATGATCATCACTCAACATGAATTTCATGATCCGAAGACTGTATTTCATAATTGAATGAGATGAAGAGTAAAAAATATCTCGATACCTAAACGGACTCCAATAAAATCATCAAAACATATAACATATGGGTCTTTTCTTTTGTCTTCTTTTTTTTCTTTCCATTTTACTAACTATTTGTTTCTTTTAATTATGGTATAAAAAAATATGCATTTTTTTAATAGCGGGGAAAAGGGAAGTTGCGTACTTGTAAATAAAGAGAGAACTAAAGCACTTGTAATGCACATTTAACAATAGCGCATCCTAACCTGTGCCCATTTTAGGGCACCGAAGAAGTCGTGTGGCTAAAAACATGTCAACATTTAAGGAATTCCAAAACAAGAAACTTTAGATGTTAGAACAACTTTGTCTAATGTTGGCGTGGATAGGGGTGGCAACGGAGTGGGTTATCCGTGGTTAGGGTGAAAACGCAATGAGCAATCCGTGTTTTTTTTTATATTTGCGGGTAGCCGTGCTATGTCATGAATCAGACTAGGCAAATATAATTTATAAGCCCGACTCACCCTCAAGTGTACGGTCTGTAATTGTAGTAGGATGAGTGGGATCGAACCCAAGGGATTGTAGTGACAATTAATGATAACTAGCTAAAGACACTATTTTTGATATTTTTATTTGGAATGGTTTTGATATGCTGGAGTGGTAAACAATTCATAACTCAATTAAACTAAATAGTAACAAGTACCTAAATGAGAATATGTGATCAAGCTAAGCTAGAATGTAATGAGATTGATTTATGTTTGGTAAACTTCAATAACTAAAAGTCCCCTTGGTTGTTTAGGATTGGTGATGCTAGATGACATGCTTAGTTGAGAATTATCGAATGATGGAGGAGATTGGATAAAATTCAAACTCTAACTTACTAGGCTAGAGTTATCCTCACCATTAATGACTAAATAGAATTTCTTCACCTGCACCATTAATGGAAGCTTTAAGTACACCAATTATAGTCTCCTAATACTCTAAATTACCTTTTCAAATAATTCTAG
>JBBYHH010456713.1:0-11387 GCA_038382905.1 Daphne laureola
TTATATCTTGTATTGCTTGATCTTGTAGTCAAGAGGTGCTAGATCCATACACTTCCCTTGGCATTTTCAACACCATTATTCAACCTTGTAGTTGAAAGGTAGTGTTGGCCGAAATCTATCTTTACATTTTATGTATGTTTCTTCCCTTACACTCAACAAGCTAGATCATTTTCAATCAAATGTTTCCTCCCTTTGAGTGAGGTTTTCCTCCCATTGAGTGAGGATCACATCAAATGATGAAGAAAATAAAGTACACATCTGCTTCATAGCCAAAGAAGATGATGAAGAATCCATATGTTCAAGCTCAAGTTTATCAAACGCATCCAATTATCAACGTGTTGATGACCATAAAGATGAGGTGCTTGAACTAGCTCAGATCTTTCATGAAAACAAGTCTCTAGTGTCTAAGTTAAAATCTGAGAAAAATGATCTTCTAAAAGAAGTGGAAAATTTAAAGGTTAAAAATGAAAAGCTTTCAAACGATTTAAAAAGATTTTTAGGAAGTGAGAAGAATTTGGATCTTCTGTTAGGAAATCAAAGAGCTATTTATTATAAAGTAGGTCTTGGTTATCAAATGGAGAAAAACAAGTGTTTTTGATAAACAAGTGTTTTTGATAAACAAGTTTGACTCATGTTGATCACCTGTTCCTGCAGAATCTTGGTTATCAAATGGAGAATTGCGTTCACTTTTTTTCTGTTGAATAGTTGATCAACACACTAATAAGCTGAACCTGCAGAATTTTGGTTTGACTCATGTTGTTACGACCCTGAACCGACCACCCAGACAGTTGTGGTTCATGATCGTAACTCCCAGGATCCTTCACTAAACTACTCACTGATTTTATAAAATGGAAAGCTAAAGTAAGTTGAAAATGCTTAAAAGGGTAGTTTGGTAAATAGTAAAGTCCGGTACAAGAATGTAATTTCCAAAGTGTGTCTTGCTTGCTCATTTTAAGAAAGAAAGTAAATATGGAAAAGTGTCGGGAAATCTCCTTAAGTCATCTTCTTGTGGTCGTCCTTGAGTCTCGGTGTCACTCCTCGATGTTCCTCCCCATCCTTCTCTCCTGTCCTTACATGATGTCAGGTTCCTTGCAAATTATATTAAAGGATGTGAGTAGACGTTCAATAAATACAATAATATAAAACAAGGTAACTTGCGAGGGAAGTAAATAGTAAATACGAGAGAGGGAGTCAAAGAACTTACAAGAGTAGGTTTCACTCTGGTTGTGAAGATGCAGCTTCTCTCTAGAGAGCCGGGAAAGGTTTATCTGCTGTTAAGAATGAAGCCCTTCCCAACTATGGCTTTGTCTTCACGTAGCAGCTTCACTCCCGGTGAAGTTCCCGCCCAATGATTTGGTCTTCCAGTATTTGTGCTCCCGCACTCCTAGTCAGTTGATATCACAATAGTGCCATCGTCATATGAAACAATGAAACATTTCAGTTATTGCCATATATGTTCGAAAGTATGCTTATAAGATCTATGTACATACCATTTATCTCCGGTTTTCATCACATACTTTCCAACCTCACAAGTTATGCTTAAATGTGCACAGTAGGTAGTATTGAACACTCGTACTCTCCGGTTGCATATAGGGCTGAATCTAACATTGAGCTTTAATCAATACTAGTTTCATGAGATCCTTCCCCACAATGATCATCATTAATAGAAGTGTGTAGTATTTATGGCTTAAATAACTACTCTTCCCTTCCAACAGTTCACATGGCCAAAACCATTATTGTTTCAAACCACACTCTTATTAACTTGTAATCACCTATCTTGATGTACATTATGAGCTAATTTCTTATTAGCACTAGTTGCATAATTCTCACAATAAACACCCTAAAAATATTTATCCATCCATCCTCTACTTCCTTCATAGTATTCTCAATAGCGGTTGTCACCATCTAATATTCTTACAATCATTCAAGATCATCAATACTCAGCATTTATTCCATCACAGTAAGTCGGCCCATGGAGTTTTTTCCAAGAATTCTGTATAATCTATTATTCTATTTCATAACCCTTGAACAAACTCCACTAATTGTAATAAATCAACACCATCAGAATAATTAGGCTTCAATGATTTTTTAGCAAAGGCGGAACCCTGCATTGCCATTTCTCATAATTCCTTTCCTCTAAAGCAGTCAGGAGAAGATGCACAACCATTATTAATCATAGATTTAATAGCTCCACAACAACTTCATCATAAAAAACCCCAAATTACCCAAGAGCAGCTTCGGCCCTAACCTTGGTTCCTCAAGAAATCCACTAATTTAGCATGCATTACAGTTTATTTGATGAATGCTAGCATTTAAACATGTGGAGCTCAGTGATTACCCTTCATCCGCTGGGGGACTCGCTGGAGCGCTCGTTTCCCTTCATCCTAAGTCAAACAGTCCCTAGAGGCGGATCTAGGGGAGACCTTGCCCAGCTTCCGCCGGGCAAGATTTGTTACAAAAAAAATATTACCCCTAGACATATATCTACCATTTAGAAAATATAGCTCAACGTAAAAAAAAAAAAAGTACCAATCTTTAAGAAAATCTATTATTTGCACTTTACAATATTATTTCACCCCACCCACACATAAATTACATTTTGATAATCAGATTTGGAGAATTAAGATTATGATTTGAGAATTTGGGTTAATGAGTTAATTTATGTTTATAATTTGGAGATTGCTTTCAAATTAGGTTCTTGTATTTGTAAATTGAATTTTTTGAAAGGGAGTCATAGACAAGTTCTGTAGAGGGGTGAAGAACTTTAATTTCTATCTTAAGATATTGGTCTTAATACCCACTATGTATAAAATTAACTGTTAATTTGAGATTGACATGGAATCTAATACTCCCTCCGTCCGTCAACAATTGAACCGTTTGACTTTCATGTTTCAAAGCTGAATATTTGACTCAAATTTTAATAAAGATAAATATTAAAAATAAATCACAAAAAATATATTTAGAAAAAGAATGTTGCAAATTATGATATGCATATAAATGATTTAACTTAAAATATTTAAAGATTCATGTAAAAAAATTATAGATTAAATATTCTAAAAAAATTAAAATAAATGGTTCAATTAACGGCAAACGAAGGGACTATATATTTATAATGTGATAAGTGATTGCAAATTATATTATAATGTAGTGATTTCATAATGTACTCCCTCTATCCCTAAATAATTGATTCATTTATTTTATTGTTTTGAAAGTATTTAATCTATAATTTATTTTCATGAATGTTTTGACATATAAAATTAATCAATTTGTATATGTATTATAATTTTCAATATATACTTTCCAAATATATTTTTTTGATTTTTTTATTTACTATTTATCTTTAAAAAAATTGAGTCAAACACAGTATTACACAGAACATGAAAGTTAAATGAATCAATTATTTAGAGATGGAAGGAGTATTATAATATGATCATAAACGTAATTCAAATAGAATATCATGTACTTCTAAGCATGTCTTATATTATTTTTGTTTACTATTCTTATATCTATTTTGATCGAATTCTTGATGAATACTCCTTCATCCGTCTAAAAAAGAATGTTACGCTTTTGATATTGAATTTGACTCAAATATTTACTATGAAGAATTCGATAATTTTTTTATTAAAATATATTGTAACAACAAATATTAATTTATCATTTACATATAATTTATTTTATCTTATATAACAAAAAATTGAAGAAAATAATTCGTAGATTAAATACTGAAAAAAAATATAACATTTTTTAGAATAGATGAAATATATAAGAATTGTGTTTTGAGTTAATATTTTTTTTTTACCTATAATTTATGGATTTGATTTTCACTTATCTAAGTTTTAAACCCTAGATCAGCCACCGACAGTCCCGCCCGAAAAGCCCAACGCCTTCGTTCTCTTTTTTTTTTTTTGCGATCCAGCACCGATGAACTCCACCAGGTGTCGATTCTGCTACGACCTCGCCAGCGAAACTCCAGGCCAACAGCTCACAGGTCGCCCCTCTGCCTCCAGCTCGAAGGTCGGGCTCCAGGGGAAGAAGAAAGAGCGAGAAAGTAGAATCAGACCCAAAAATGAAATCTGATTTTCTACTCTTTACTTTTTTTCCATTTATATAATTACTCAAGTAATAATTTAATGGATCCCTCAAGTATTTTAGGTGTAACAAAATTACCCCATCTGATCTACTACTTTCGGCCTCCTCCTCAACTTTTATTTTCTTGCAGTCTTACCACCAACTAACTCTCCTAACTTTATTTCTTGACAAATTGGTAACTGCCAATGTCTTCTTAGCTATCAAGCCACAAAATTTTTGAACTTCTTTCGAAGTCTTCCCAGTATTTTATTAACACATCGCGTTATGACTCGTCCGGGAGAACATGTTATAACATTCTCCTCCCTTATAAAAGGACTTCGTCCTCGAAGTCCAGTGTAGAAGATTTTTTTCCACACGTTAACCAACTTTAGAGGACGGTATGAGTAACTTGCTCCGCAAGTTTCCTCTCGACAGTCTTCGGTCCTCAGCTCCTATGATTAGTTTATCTCTTCCCGACTCCCAGTGACTTGCCACTCAAGTCTTTCCTCTAATAAATTTGGGTTCGATATTCAGAAACTCCAATTGCTTGTACTACAAGTTAACTACAGTCTTTACTAATCTTCTTGTAAATTTTCAGATTGGGTTCTTCAATTATCAAGCCATACAGTTGTTACACTTTACTCCCTTTCCAACGTGACACCAACTTGTTGATTAGATGATCGTCTACCAAATCTCTACAGATTTCCTATGTTCAAGCTACACATTCATCACATACAATCATGAATACCTCATCATGCATTTGTACAACACGATACCGATACAGATGATTTTCCAGATTCACATACATTTAAAATTTATTAATGAATAGTTATTAACTCGCCCATGGTCTAGTATCCATCACCAAAACAACACGACAACAGTCTTCAGGCATATACCAAGGCCGAGATAACCACTGGTTAATTTTGCAAATTTTTATTCAATTCTAGCATTACTCTTATTCACCGTCCTAATTCAGTGTACTTACATCAATATCCAGTGACACCCTCTCGTGAGGTGTCTGGTGTCCTAGTCAGTTCTACAATTCTTGTTACGTTAAACTTGCAGTAGCAGCTACTAATTACTTAACAATTACGCTTCTAATACACTACTCCACCCTTCTTCTTAGTACTCCGCGCTTAACTTATTTTCTTAACTTCTTTGTTAATCCTCCAAGTTTTCAATCTTCATCATTCCCAGTTTTCTTCAATTCCCTCGGTTATCAGTCCTTACCAGTTGACCCAATTCATTTACCTCTCAGTTATCTAACGTTATTTATCTTCTTTCTCAATTTATTTTCACTCAGTTCTCTCACGAAAGTCAGTGCAGTGGTGACCAAAGTCACTCAGCAGTATTCAAGTACAGATCTCTTTGTCCAATTTTCCTTTCAATTCTTTCAGTTTTTCTTACAGCGGTCAGTGCGATGGTCGGTGTAGTAGTGACGTGACCACTCAGCAATACCCAAAGACAGACCCAGTACCTAATATGGATGGTGCAATATATTGGTCAGTACAATAGTCAGTTAATCAGTCTTCCAGTGAGCTCCGAGTTAGATAACGCTAGCCTCTCTCTAGGGTGAGCAAACACAACCAAGAAAGAAAAATAAAACCGTACAACCCTAACATTCATCTAGCAACCAAACTCTTTTCCTAGCAAGCAGTTATGCATATGACCCTACACTCTACCTAAGAAAATGCAACACATAATCATACAAAACAACAACCAACAGACAAGCAATCCAGTAGTTCTTAGTATTTAGTACAGTCCCATTTATTACAGTCCAGTACAGTATCTCACATTTACAATGCTACAGTTCTATACATCATATGTCACGCCTTCGGTTCATCCATCCAATCTTTAGTGATCCAAATAAGCAATTCACTTTAGGCGTACCTTGGTTCTTTACCTTTTTCTTCCTTTAGCTCCTTAGTTTTCTTGATCTTCCCTGGTTCTTGTAGCTTTTCTACCCTTTTCTATCATTGCTTTTCCTTCTTCAGTTCTTTAGTTTTCTCAGCTCTTGTAGGTTTTCCCACTTACTTGTTCCTGAAACTCACTCACTCAACTTTGTTAGTCGTGTTTCAAGCAAAATAATGAAATGTAACTACTTTATCAATCAGGAAAACTGAATAAGATTGTTGTGCCAGAAGTTTACCGATTCTTCTGCACATTTATACTTACCTAACTTCTCGGAAGATTCCTTACACACTTTAGACTAACAAGCAATTTTCCTTTGAAAATAAGTTTGAAAACTTTTGACACTTTGGAAACATAACTCTGATACCAACTATTACGACCCTGAACTGACCACCCAGGCAGCTGTGGTTCATGGCCGTAACTCCCAGGATCCTTTACTAAACTACTCAGTGATTTTATAAAATGGAAAGATAAAGTTTAAAACACTTAAAAGGGTAGTTTAGTAAATAGTAAAGTCTGATACAAGAATGTAATTTCCAAAGTGTGTATTGCTTGCTCATTTTAAGAAAGAAAGTAAATATGGCAAAGTGTCGGAAAATCTCCTCGAGTCTCTTCTTGTGGTCATCCTCGAGTCTCATGTCACTCCTCGATGTTCCTCCCCGGCCTTCTCTCCTGTCCTTACACGATATCAGGTTCCTTGCAAGATATATTAAGGGGCGTGAGTACACATTCAATAAATACAATAATATAAAACAAGGTAACTTGCGAGGGAAGTAAATAGTAAATACGAGAGAGAGAGTCGAGGAACTTACAAGAGTGGGTTACACTCTCGTTGGGAAGATGCAGCTTCTCTCCAGAGAGCCCGAAAATGGTTGGCTGCTGTCGAGAATGAAGCCCTTCCCAACTATGGCTTTGTCTTCGCGTAGCAGCTCCAATCCTGGTGAAGTTCCCGCCCAGTGATTTGGTCTTCCGATATTTATGCTCCCGCACTCCCAGTCAGTTGATCCCACAGTAGTGCCATCATCATATGAAACAACAAAACATTTAAGTTATTGCCATATATGTCCGAAAGTATGCTTATAAGATCTATGTATACATTCTTAGTGTTTCCCCCTTCTGTTCTGATGAAACCCCAACGTACCATTTATCTCCAATTTTCATCACATACTTTCCAACCTCACAAGTTATGCTTAAATGTGCACAGTAGGTAGCATTGAACACTCGTACTCTCCAGTTGCATATAGGGCTGAATCCAACATTGAGCTTTAATCAATACTAGCTTCATGAGATCCTTCCCCACAATGATCATCATTAACAGAAGTGTGTAGTATTTATGGCTTAAATCACTACTCTTCCCTTCCGACAGCTCACATAGCCGAAACCATTACGGGTTCAAACCACACTCGTATTAACTTGTAATCACCTATCTTGATGTACATTATGAGCTAATTTCTTATTATCACTAGTTGCGTAATTCTCTCAACAAACACCCTAAAAAGGGATACCATAGAAATCAACCACATGATCAATTCTAAAAATATTTATCCATCCATCCTTTACTTCCTTCACAGCAATGTCAATAGCGGTTGTTACCATCTAATATTCTTACAATCATTCAACATCATCAATACTCAGCATTTATTCCATCACAGTAATTTAGCCCATGGAGTTTTGTCCAAGAATTATGTATAATCTATTATTCTATTTCATAACCCTTGAACAAACTCTAGTAATTGTAATAAATCGACACCATCAGAATAATTAGCCTTCAATGATTTTTTAGCAAAGGCGGAACCCTACATTGCCATTTCCCACAATTCCTTCCTCTAAAACAGTCAGCAGAAGATGCACAACCATTATTAATCATAGATTTAATAGCTCCACAACAACTTCATCATAAAACCCCCCAAATTACCCAAGAGCAGCTTCGGCCTTAAGCTTGGTTCCTCAAGAAATCCACTAATTTAGCATGCATTACAGTTTATTTGATGAATGCTAGCATTTAAACATGTGGAGCTCAGTGATTACCCTTCATCCGCTGGGGGACTCGCCGGAGCGCTCATTTCCCTTCATCCTACGTCGGACCGTCTCACCCCAAAAGTCCAGCACCTTCATTCTATTCTTCTTGCGATGCAGCACTGGAGAACTCCACTAGGTTTCAATTCCGCTACGACCTCACCGGCAAAACTCCAGGCCAGAAGCTCACCGGTCGCCCCTCTGCCTCCAGCTCAAACGTTGGGCTCTAGGGGAATAAGGAAGAGCGAGAAAGTAGAATCAGACCCAAATATGAAATCTGATTTTCTACTATTTCCTTTTTCTTTTTTTCTTTTTTGAAAAAATGGATCATTTTGTCATTAATATTTTGGAGTTCGCAATTTTTTGCAACTATAATTTTCTTGGGGAAAAAATTATCATTGATGTTTGGAAAGTGAGGTAAATTTATCACTACCGTTAAATAGCTTGATGGAATCCATTAAATTTTATGGAATAATGTTTTATTTTCACCTTAAAGTTTCTATAACTGATAAATTAATTATTAAACTTTGAACTTCTACAATCTGTCCCCTTCCTCCCCCATGAGTAGCATCCTATAGTCTTAACATGCTGCTTCACCACCGCCCTTCCGACGGTGCACCACCGCCTCTCTACGCTGCACTACCACATCATTTATCGTCATACAAGTGCCCAATTAATCATTTTTTTTATTTTTTTATTAAATAAAAAACTTTTGCTTTATCGTATACCGTGTGTCACCTGCCTAATATAATAAAAATAAATAGAATGCAGGTAGAATTGCGATATAAAAATTACGTAAAAAATCAAATATGCTTTGGTTAAATAAAACATTTTTGATTAATTGGGCGATGATGCAATAACATAAGGGGCGGTGGTGCAATGGTGGTGCAGCGGTTGAGAGGCGGTGTTCTAGGGTGCTACTGATGGGGGAGGGAGGAGTCAAAATGTAGAAGTCTAAAGTTTAAGGGTTAATCTGTCATATTTAGAAATTTTAAGGTGAAAATAAAATATTAATCTAAAAAATTTAAAGGAATCTGTCAAGTTATTTAACTGCAGTGGCAAATTTACCCCACTTCCCAAACATTAGTGGTAATTTGACCCCTCAAAAACCTTTAATGGAAAAAAGTTGTCAACTTCCAAATATTAATGGCAAAATAACCCCTTTTCCCTTTTTTGATTTTTGTTTTTCATTTATATAATTACTCAATTAATAATTTTATGGCTCCCTCAAGTATTTTAGGTGTAACAAAAGTACCCTATCTGATATACTACTTTTGACCTCCTCCTCAATTTTTCTTTTCTTGCAATCTTACAACCAGCTAACTCTCCTAACTTTATTTCTTGACAAATTGGTCACTGCTAATGTCTTCTTAGCTCTCAGGCCAACTAAATTTTGAACTTCTTTTGATGAGTGTGAAAACACGCTCACATTCCCATGATGATTAAGGTAGTAAATGCATCATTTCTGCATCATTATCATTACTTTTATGCACTTTACTTGCAATTCTCACATTTTGTAGGTGCAACATGCGGAGGTGCAAAAAGGAGTCAATTGAGCACAAAAGAAGGTTCGAGATGAGGTTTCACGAGTTGCGGAGCATTCAAGACCATCTGGGACTAAATTGGAGAGTTGGTGATCAAGAGAAGAGTTGGAGAGGGCTAAAATGCACATTTTGGAGAGTTGATGAGCCAAGATTCAAGAAGCAAGGTGCCAGTTTGGCTCCTCAAAGTGGCGACACTTTAACCCAAGGCGCAACTCCAGGCGCATCTATTGGCGCCTCCATGAAGCCCTGGCGCAAGCCTTGGCGCACTAGCGCCTCCATCAGGCCAGGCGCAAGGAGATGCGCCTCCAAGGCACAAGTACTAGCGCCTCATGCTAGCACGGCGGGAGTCCTAGGCGCAACCACCCAGGCGCAAGTTTGCCCCTCCTCCAAGGCGTGGTGGCAGTGGAAGGCGGAAGACATGTGCCTCATACACCCGCCTGGAACCCTCTCTCTCTGGATGGATTTTCATCCTTATCTGAATTATTTGGCATGTTTGGACCATTTTCACCCCTCCATCATAGTATTAGGTACCCAACTTGTTAGGGGTAGTGACGTTAAGGTTTTTTTCTATGGTGTTTTGGAATCAATGATGCATAAATCAAGCAATCAACCAAATCAAATAAATTTATAAAAACCTCATTAGCCTTAACTCTGTCTTATCGTAGTGTAATGGCTCTAAATGAGGGATCAAACCCAAGAGAATCTGTGCGCCTAGAGTACAAATATGTAATGTGTGTTCTAATCTACTATGCAATGCAAAAGATAGCAGGCAAGATGATGATAGATAAGATGTAAGTGTGAATGCAAGCGTGAAAATGTAAATAGATGTCTGGAGGGGAATGAAGACGTCACGTGTGGATTTTAATCATGGGTTCTCGCAGTGCATTGTACGTCCTAAAGACCATGCATGTGCTACTAATGTTGTGTCCTAGAGGCAGGCTATCGATGGTTATCTCTAACTCACCCGCAATCAATCATCTGATCCGCTAGGATCGAAACCTAAGGCATTCGATATTATAGACACATATACAATCTAAACTATCACAAATTACTAAGAGACATGGAATTCTAGTTACCACAGCTAAGTCAATACATCATTTTAGCGAGGGTTCATGCAAGCAATTTCTTTATCATGTTTGAGTTGGATTACCATAACCGTGTCGCCCCTCTCTCGATTGAGCGATACTACCATGACTAGAATGAGCTTAGCCACTCTCGTGGTCCAAGACTCAATCCCGAAGTTGTTATCTGTTAACCCTCTAAGGTCATATATGACTCTTAGATTATCAACCCAAATTGGGTTGCTGCTCTCTCGAGCTAGCAACACACCTCTCACTAAATTAGCATTAGTCACTCTCAGGATCCAATACTTACTTTTGAGGAATTACAACACATTAACTAATTACCAATTAACTCACTAAAGTCATCTATGATATTTAGTAGATCAATCTATCAATTCCATAAATGTTGTGCCGATTAAATTCCTCTCGGACATTTAATCGAGCACCTAGAATAGTAAGCATGAAAATAATCATTCAGCATACCATACATGATAAAAGTTTTCAGAATTGATATCAAACATGCATAATCATGGAAATAGCTTACTTGTATCCTAAGCTAGAGGTAAACTAAGACATAGTGTCACCACCACCCCCATTCCTGGTGCGGCGAAAGTCTCTTGCGGAAGTGGATGTCGGGGGATCCAGGCGGCGGTCGATGAAGCGGATTTCTCTTAAAACGATTTGCAGTTCAAAAACCCATCCCTTAATTTTTTTTCCTTTGTTTTAATGTTTCTAACGCGTTTACAGTTTTTAAGGCGTCTTACTAGCCCTAATCCTGCACCTGAGA
>JBBYHH010456824.1:0-19843 GCA_038382905.1 Daphne laureola
TCCACATTGTCCAGAAAGATCTAAGAACACCCACCTTCAACACTATAAATACCCCTTAAGAGACTCTCACTTCTCACCATGTAAAGCTTGGACTCAACATTGGTGTTGTTTGTGGGAATCCGGGCAAAAGGCCCAATGGATACCACATTTGTGCTTCCTGATTCGAGAAAAGCAAAAGATTTTCCTCCTACCCGGGTTGGAGGAAAGTCCTCCAACCTGTATATGTGGCGTGTTATTAGTGGTGGATACCACCACTATTTATTACGGGGCTACCACTCCCGTAATTAATAGTGGCAGTCCCGTAATAAATAGTGAGTGCACCAACCAATAATATCATGCCACGTATACAGGTTGAAGGATTTTCCTCCAACCCGGGTAGGAGGAAAATCTTGTCATTCGAGGAAATCCCTTTGAAGAATAGTATAAGATTTTTTATATGCCATCCGGGGCCATCACACGATGTCTGGGGTGATTAAAATGTCATTCGGGGCCATCAATATGCCCTCCGGTGCCATCAATATTATGACCTTCAGGGCTTGGTCCCTTCGGGATCGAGAAGCATTCTCGGGAACAATTATTGGGTCGAGTAACTTGGCTGGAGAACATGGCCGATGAACATTTCCGGGAACAGAGTGTAAACTTTATAATTAGACCTATAAAAATTTACAAATTGGTCCTCTTACTTACAAATTTACATACTCACATAAGACCTTAAAAATTCCATCAACTTAGAAACTTACATATCCCACATTGCCTAGAAAACTCTAAGACCACTCACTCTCAACACTATAAATACCCTTCAAGAGACTCTCATTTCTATCATGTTAACCCTGAACTTAACATATATTAACATATTTAGTCTTTAAAATTTTGAATAACTTACAAAGATAAACAATTATTCTCTAAACTTTTGAAAATTTAATGGAATAGTCCCTAAACTTTAAACATTAACATATTAAAACAAAAGTGACTAAAGTGATTAACTTACAGGCACATAGTGTAACATTTATAATTAGACCCATAAAGTTTTACAAATTGACCCCCTTACATGCAAATTTACTTTTTCCTCATTCAAATGTATATAAGTGAATATTCAATAAATATAATTTATTACTTTTATTACAGTAAGGGCTCAACCTATGTCACATTGATGTTCATTTTGTTTACTTTATGTCATGCGTTTATTCTTACTTTGTTAACTATTCATTCTCTTATCTATGCATTTTAAGATGTTTTGTAACTGCATTACTTTACTTGTGCGACAAATTTAATCACTTTTAAACTATTAAATGAGTTACGAAGTCACATAACAATTATAAATTTCTTTTTATGTTAGTACTCGTGCTGGAGGCGGGTATGTGAGAGAGAACATCACTCTATACTAAAGCCTATGCTAATTGTACCTTTTTACATGGCTTTAATATGAGATGGACATTATTTTTTGCAAGATATCTGTGTTGTTTTCGGAAAGTTTAAATTTTTTAAAAGTATTAGCTTTACTTTTTTATTAAATAGATTCTTTATTTTTTTATCTAAATACTACCAAGACATAGTATATAAGTAAATTTAAATCTAATGAATATTGAAAATCTAAAATCCATTTGAGGAATAATATATATCTATTTCGTCAATTTTATTTTTCCATACCGAAATTAATTTAGTCATTTATATTTGTATCATAATTCTGAAATTGTAATAATGTGCTGAGAAGTTGAAAGAAAATGATTCAATAAATTTGAGTGATTTTGTCTTTGTTAACAAACACTAACAAGTAAGACTGTGTTACTTTAGATAAAAATGAAAAAAAATATATGTGATATTTATACAAATAAAAAATCATAAAATATTTATTCAGAGATTAAAAAAAAATGTATCTAAACCATTAAAAAATACATGTACAAAGATAATCATATAATTTTTCTCATTGATTTTATCCCCGCACTAAAACATGGGTAATCATACTAGTGATCAACTAACGGAGTTAGGGTAAGATAATTGTAGGTTTTGGTGATAAGTGAGTAGGAAAATCATATGTTTCTAGAAATGAAAGGGGACAAGTGTAAATTTCGAAATAGTTGGGAAAAAATCACATTTGATGCATTTGTAATTAGCTTCACTTAGTGTCTAATTGAGTGAAGAGTAATAGAGCACAAATTTTCATCTATATTTGGTCCAAAGATAAGATTCGTCACTATTTTTTTTTAATCCATTTTCACCACTAATTTTAGTATTTAGGATATAATTTACCATCAAATTTTAATTTAAGCCACAATTTACCACTAAGTTTATTAACGGATGAAGTATTCCTGAATATTCCGTAAAAGAGAAATATATGGATCTATGTCACTCTTCTAATAATCAATTTAACCTAAAACTTTGAAAATTTAACGAAATACTCCCTAAATTTATGACGTTGAATTTATTGTTATTTAATATATTAATATCTTTAAGAACCAATAATTTTTTGTTTACTCCTAAAAGAATAGAGTGTAGTGTGATATGCAAATGTAGAACAAGTGTATTTGTATATGTTGAGTATAAAATCTTCTCTCTCTACAACCTTCACTGCTTGAAGTTAGTGGAAAGCAAGCAACTTCTCTATTCAAAAGCCATGTTATCAGTACCACAACCACTATTCCTCTCTACCTAATCCAATATCTGAAATTTACCCAAACAAAAAAGAAAAGAAAAAGAAAAACAGAAGAAGAGTTCATTACACTCCTCACAAAATCAAAGCCTGAGAAACAAAATCCCAAAGAGAAAAAATTCACAGACCAAAACCCAGAAAATCTGCCCCCATTCCCTCTTTCATCTTCCTCCCTCTCTCCACTTATTTTGACTTGTTTGTTCTCTGTCTCATTGATGGAATGAGCCACTGCGGTTGGCGCTTCTTCTTTATTGCGTTTTTCAAACCCCCAACGGAAATTAAAAAGGGGAAGTTAAGTTCCAGAAGCTGAACCCTAATAAAGATTGTTGGATCCTTCCATCGCCATTGCTGTAGATCTCGCGTTTCTTTGCTCCGCCGAGTTACCCGGTCGATTTTCTCGGGGGTTGTCTCCGGTTGATGCGCCTCCAATCCAGCGCCTTGGCTGGAGCTTGAAATGTTGACTAATCGCGCGACTGTTTACTTCGATTGACTTCACTTTCGATGTTAATCGGCGGAAATGTCGGCTTCTTTAGCGGCTTTCGAGAGGCCTCGGCCGGGACCCTCCAATACGGTATGTTTGCTTCCGGGCGAAATGGGATGGATTCTGAAAGAGAGTTTTGAGTGTCTGAGTATCGCTTCTTTGATGGTACTCTGTTGGGAGTTGATTTCTTGCTGATAATTCCGAGGAGTGTGTACTTATATGTAAACCAGGGTTGTGATTTTAGTTTTTACCATTCTCAAGTGAATCAGATGGCAGGAAATGAGTCTGATTTATCTGATCGTTATCGCTTGAATTTATTTCGAAGATTAAAATCAATGGATGGGAATGAATAGGCGAACATATCAGATTACAGTTCAAGAGTCAGCATTATGAACATAACCGTGGGGAGCCTAAATATTTTCTTTCATATTGAAAGATTTCATCTTTTCGAGAAATAATTTACAATTTAAATGGAATTGAAGAAGCATGACTCATGGAGGAGGCCATAAGTGTGAATTAGTTAAGCTGGTCAATTAACTTGGTATAATGTAAAAATTAATTAATGGAATTGCAAAAGCACGAGTTTTGTATATTCTTTTTAAAATTTTCACGTAAATTCCACTATGCTTGTCTGTCCTGCTTTCTTCCTTGGATACACTTGCTATAAAATGTTGATGGGTGTTGATGTTCAATTCTTACAGGTTTTCAAGAGCGGTCCTCTTTTCATATCGTCGAAAGGTGTGTTGGAATTTAATTTAATTTTATAGGCACAGGGTTTTTATTATTTCTAAAGATGTTGACATGTGTACTGTGTGATCAAATAAACAGTCATCTTCTTTCTGATACATTTGTAATCAGAAAGTTGTGTGTTTAGATTTGCAATAAGTCAACATTCTGTGCAAGTAAACTTTTCTGATTTGTTTCTGACACTTCAGAAGACCTAGAAATACTGGCATCATCATTTGGTGAGAGAACGTAGATTACGTTTTAGTTCAGTTGGAATAGGGATGCACTTCTTGGTCAGTTGTAATATGGAATCTTAAGTCGTTTTTAAGTTTGTAAAGTGTCCACTCTGTCTAAAATGTTTTGCACCTTTAGGCGCTTGCAATTTTACATGTGCATTTGTGGGTACTGAGTAATACTAGTATATGCCAGTTATCACAACTTATGTTCAGGTTCTCCACACCTACAGATGCTTCACTATGGACAGTTTTCATTTTTTTAAAACAAAAGTGTCATGCTAGTCCCAGTATTGCATAGGGGTTTTTATTTTTTTGCTCTTTCTTTCTTTTTCCTCTGGAATTTTATCTCACCGAGAGTCGTCTCATGCTTTGTCTGTGTTGTCCTGCAAAAATTTTATAGGAAGTTTTAACCTTGTTATTAGTAACGCATATTCTAAGGCTTCGTCTAATTTGTGCAGGGTTAGGTTGGAAGTCTTGGAAGAAGCGATGGTTTATTCTCACGCGGACGTCGTTGGTTTTCTTTAAAAATGACCCTGTCAGTAATTCTTGCACCTTTTTAATTTTTTCTTTATTGCTGTTTCAGAAAGTTCTGGTTAGAGACCGGCTTTGAGTATGGACAAGCAGAGGAAATATAGTTTCGAGGTGTTCTTTGATTCAGTAGATTGACTATAAAGTAAGAGTTTCTTTTTACTCTGATGCAGAGTGCATTGCCACAAAAAGGTGGTGAAGTTAACCTGACTCTGGGTGGCATTGACTTGAACAATTCTGGAAGGTATGCATGATTGGTATTTGTTACATATGATAATTTCAACATCTGACTTGCAGTTTATCTTTGATGCAGCGTGGTTGTTAGTGAACATAAAAAGTTGTTGACTGTATTATTTCCTGACGGACGTGATGGGAGAGCTTTCACTCTTAAGGTGTTGCAATGCTAGTTAGTTGATTTCATATCAGCATTTCATTTGCTGTTTAACATAAATTCTGGAAATCAGAGATTAATTGCCGTGTATTTGAAGAATAAGTACTTCATTATGCTAATGTTATCTTTTGTGCGTTACAAATTTCAGGCAGAGACATCAGAGGATTTGTTCGAGTGGAAGACTGCTCTAGAGCATGCCCTTGCTCAAGCACCAAGTGCTGCTCTTGTCATGGGACATAATGGGATTTTCAGAAATGACACAAATGATACCCTTGAAGGATCATTCAATCAATGTATGTCAATTTCAGTATTAATTTTGTTAAACAAATAGTACTAACTAGGAGCTTTTATTAGTTAAATCAATGTTCATATACCGATTCTTGCCCCCACAATTATGGAATTTATTTGTCATTTAGGGAGGGAAAAGCGGCCAGTTAAATCTTTAGTTGTTGGAAGACCAATTTTGCTTGCCCTTGAAGATATTGATGGTGGTCCATCATTCCTTGAGAAAGCCCTTCGGTTTCTTGAGAAGTTTGGTATGTGTTGGTTTTTAATACTACTATTGTTTGTTTTCCCTTTTTGTTAAATTTGGTAAGTGAGGTTGGTTCTCGATCTATCTTGAGTTCTGAGGTTGGTCAGACATGAGTTTGGTATGGAATATTTACGTGGTTTCTGTAGGGGATTGTGAATGCAATCACGGATGTCATTTGAAGGAAACCAATCAACCAAAAAAATTTAAACGGGGGTTGACATAATATATTTAGTACACATTTAGGATTACTCATGGCTCTCTTGCTTCATCTTCTCAGCAATATGACATTTTTTATTTGGTAAATCCTACTTCTTACTACTCCCTCCATCCCATTAAACATGCAATACTTTGACTGGAACGTGGAATAAGAATGTGTGTTGACTTGAGGTGAAAAGGTAAAATATGCATATAAGACAAAAGTAATTTTTTTGCGTGGAAATAGAGAGTAAGGGTAATAAAGTAAAACTAGTGTAAAAAACCTTCCATAAAGGGAAGTGTAGCAAGTTTTGTGGGACAACCCAAAAAGGAAATTTTAGCAAGTTTTAACGGACGGAGGGAGTATTTACTTGATATTTTATATTTTCTTACAGGAACTAAAGTAGAGGGAATTCTACGGCAATCAGCAGATGTCGAGGAGGTGGATTGTAGAGTTCAAGAATATGAACAAGGTATCTTAAGCTTACATATGACGGTCTCTTTCAAAGTTACTTGTTCTTATGACTTTATTAATGTTGGAACATAATTCATCGTGAAATTTATAGTAGACTCTTTTGAATCTGAGACTACTTGATACACATCTCTTTTCTCTTGCTAGGCAAAACTGAGTTCAGCCCAGATGAGGATGCTCATGTTGTGGGAGATTGTGTTAAGGTTAATATTGACGATGAACTGTTATACTCAGGAAAAAAAATATTGATGATGAATTGTTTTTTATATAAGAGAACATATAACTTAGGCATTAAGATAATTTTTTTCTGCAGCATGTCTTGAGGGAACTACCATCGTCCCCAGTTCCAGCATCTTGCTGCACAGCACTATTGGAAGCATACAGTAAGTTCCACTCTCATTTCCCTCTACGGGCAATTTGATATGCTTATAGGGGACCTTAAAGACATTGAAGGATATAAAATTTTCACTGCACAAAATTATGCACGAGTTAACATCAAATTCTGATGCTCTCTCTCTCTGTCTCTCAAGAAATTGATCCGAAGGAATCACGGGTTAGTGCTATGCGATCTGCAATCTTGGAGACCTTTCCAGAGCCAAACCGGCGTCTCTTACAGAGGTAAGCTCTCCTGTCTCACTGAAGCCATTAGTTATTACATTACCTTGTGACTTGCCCCGTAAGAAGCAATTTTGCTAGCTTTGTGTGTAATGTTATGACTCTTTTGCCGTAATACCTGTTAGAGATTTCAGCTTTAGTGTAACTAAGCAGGATTGGTTGAACTTAAAATAGTTAATGTTATGGAGTATTTGTTATCTTTAGCATAGCTATGCCAAAGTAGTATGAAAAATAGATAGGTAGGAATTGAGGTCCCTAGCTTTATGTACGGACATGATTGTGTTAACACTAACTATCTCAACTCATGACCGTCTCATGATATTTTCCATGCAAGTGGGAAAATATATATTGATAACGGTTTTGAAATTTCATCTCATGATTCCTTCATAAGAAGGCCACAATAGGAGGGCGTAAAACTTAACCACTATGTTTTTTTGCATGAAATTTATATTGTTAACTACTTTTAAACAATTAATTGATAATATAAGATTCATGCCACTGACCTTAACAAAGTTAGGATTGTGCAATATGATCATGTGATGGTAAATGCTGTGAGGAACGATTATACTTAAAATTAATAACTAATTCTCGTCAGGAGTACTTCAGTTCTTTGGTATATTGAAGCTAATTGTAAAGACAACAATCTCATTTTATTACACTTTATTCTTTGTGTGTGTGTGTAGCACGATTATCTTTTCCTCAATCGTAGGTATTGCCACTAATAGTTGTATAAATGATTGATTTGACTGGTTTTTCTCAGAATTTTGAAGATGATGCATACTGTATCATCTCATGCTCATGAGAATCGAATGACTCCATCTGCTGTTGCTGCTTGCATGGCTCCTCTACTTCTGCGCCCTCTGTTAGCTGGTGAATGTGAACTGGAGGATGACTTTGATGTTAATGGTGATAACTCTGCGCAACTTCTAGCTGCTGCCAACGCTGCTAACAATGCCCAGGCTATTATTACAAGTCTTCTGGAGGAGTATGAGAATATCTTTGATGTAAGATGTTCCAACTTGCTCTATTTCCAAAAGCTGTTAATTTCTCCTACTATATATTTGTATGATTACATTTCCAAGCTGTGCTGCTTGAGTAACACTTCAATAAAGAAACTTTATGCTTGCGACCCTGTTGGTGCCCTTGGATTAAGTTTGTTTAACATGAGATGAAAGTCAGATTTAGAAGCTTTGTGCAGTTTATATAAGACTACTGTCTTTAATCCCACATATTTTAGCAGTTGGTAATGAGGAAGATCATTCAAATATTTTAAAACTCAAACTAGTTTTTTTTTTTTTTTTTTTATGAAATTTCTTTTCAATAAAATTTTAATAGTTTCCGTCTCCTCTCGTGCGCTCTCTGTCATTAGGTTAATGACCCAAGTTGTCTCAGCTCCTCTTGTCCATTAAAAGCAGCAGGTCTAAGCATGTGTTGGTTTATAGTTACTGTTATGTTCAAATAACTGGTGATTTTAAGCTAATCTCTTCTACTATGATTACTATGATCCAGGATGAAAGTCTCCAAAGATGTTCTATATCAGCTGGATCTAGAATTGAAAACAGTGGAAGTGAAGATTCAACGGACGATGAAAATCTGGATTTGAAAAACAATGGTTACCATGATGCAGAAAATGAAGCTGATCCCGAGACAGATGAGGAGGTTGAATGTGTTCTCAGTGGAAAATTGAGTGAAAGCAGCGGTTATGGAGGCAGTGATCTGTATGACTATAAGGTTCCTTCTGTCAACATCCTCTCAAATTCTGTATCCCTATGTGAGAGGGTTCTTGTGATTCCTTTTGTTTTTCCGTGGGTGTGTTTTTTGTGAGATTTTTGGCGAAAAGTGGAGAGTTTTCGAAAACTGATGTGAAATTTGTGAGAGGAAAATATTGGAGGAAAAGATTGATTTGATAGATTTTTGCTGTCTTTTTATATGTAACGAACACATCCCATGCTCCTGAATACCAGGAGACAGAGGTAGGCCCCCTCATAAAGTACCCCAAGGGCTCTTTTTGGGATGCTCTTTGGTCTTTGCATGTCTGTTAAAGGTTTAACCTTTATGAAACAATTTTGACCATCTCTTTAAGTAATAGTTTGTCAGTCGTGTTCTTTTAAAAGAATTACTGAGAAGATTCGAATATAGAAATGTTAAGAGTGCACTGGCATCTAAAAAATGGAATGTTAAGAGTAAAAATAGACTATATATGTGTATTACTGAGTTAATTATACTGACCAAATGGTGAGACAGTAGAGTAGTTGAATCTACTATGGAAGTTATACCTGGAATTTGTATCATTTCATGTCAGTATATGGTTGCTTCAATTTTAAGCATTAGCTAAAAGCATCCATGCGGAAAAGGGTACAGATAACAGTAAAGCTAAAAATACAAGATGTTGATTGTAGGGCTATCCGGGTTAACATGATTGCTGGGGAGTTTGATGTCTGAGCTTCTTGTGGGTAGCGATGCACATTGATTGGCATAGTTTCGTGATGAGTGGCAGATATGCGGGGTTAATGTTAAGTGGAAGGTGAATTCAATTTTATTGGGAAAAGGAAATAGGATTGCTACTCTGGTTTCCTCACGATCCTTTAGGTGTTATACAAAGTGAAACTTTTTAAGGGCACAGCTTTATTTTTTCTCTTGAAAACACTTCGGATTAGTCAACTGTGTGAAGCGTTTGTGATAATGCTTTTTCCCTGTTCACTTCTTCTTTTATATAGGCCTTTGGGGCTGATGATTCAGATGTTGGATCACCCAGAGATAACCGTACTCCAGCTGAGAGTTCAAGCTCAGTTGTAGATTCTCATCAGATCAGGCATCCTACTGTTCTCTTAGCCGAGGAACAAGTCAAACTGCAGGTAGGAAACGGAAAACCAATTAGGGATGCAGGCCATTCAAATATGCCAGGTGCTGCAGATTCTTATCGTTCTATGGGGGAAATTCTTTCTTCAATGGATCCTGGTCTTCCATCACCTGTGTCTGGGACAGAAACATCAGCAGAGAAGTCAGCAAATAAATCGAAAAACTCTAATCTTATTTCAAAGAGATCAAACTTTTGGGGAAGAAGTAATGTGAGTCACTATTCTTTGGTGCATACTTGATTAGTTACAATCAACATCCCAATAATGTGTATCTTATAGCTCAAAGGTTTGACAACTATGCCAAAACTTTGAGTTGTTGGCATTGCTATTTAAGATGTTTGTCTTCTCCATGGATGTACTCCAATGGAAAATGTAGTGTTGCAAATTTGCATGGTGGTATTTCCTCAGTTGTAAAAACAGTAGATGGTTGCTTGCTACTATAATTTCAAATTAATCTGGATCAGCTAGTCTGTCATTCACAGTAGTTCTTGGTGGAACTGCTCAGCCATTTGAGTCGCTGTTCTGCTTTGCAAGGCTCACAAATTGTTGCATAATTTTGTGGCTTATCTATTCTTGAATCTTTCATGATATTATGGAAAGAAACTACACATTGAACAATGAGGATAAAAAATGGATTTACTAATCATGGGCTCTAGTATCTTGGCACCTGAAAGCTTCATTTTACCATCAGGATGGTCAATGCATGTAAGCTAATATTGGGCTTTCTAACTTTCTTTTTATTTTTTTCATTTTGTATTGAAATATAGGGTCGGAAGACACCATCTATGGAATCAGTTGATTCTTCTGGGGAAGAAGAGTATGTTACTTCTCCAATGCTATCCCTTTATTATAATAATTTCGATCTAAAAGCACTAGTCTCAGTTTTTTTTTTTTTTTTAATCATATATCCAATTCCCTCGGCTCTTTTTAGGCTTGCTATTCAGAGGCTTGAGATCACAAAGAATGATTTGCAACACAGGATCGCGAAAGAGGTAGTATTTCTTTTTGAGACCACTCTCCGTGAAGTAGAAATTTACATTTTGTACCGACCTTTTTCTTATCTTCTATAGGCCAGAGGAAATGCAATTCTGCAGGCTAGTCTGGAAAGAAGAAAACAAGCTTTGCATGAGCGCCGCTTGGCACTGGAACAAGATGTATTTGTTTCTTACCTTGTAGATGTTTCATTCTTTTAGCTTTATGTTTTGTAGTTCTTGATTGGCATGGACTTTAGCGTCGTCTTATTCTTGCTAATCCCCCGTCCCCTTTCTGCAATTTTTTTATTTTTTTATTTATATTTAACTGTTACCGAGCAATTTATTGAATGTTTATACAAAATTGCTTAGATGCTTATGCAAATTTTATTTTGTTAGGAGTACATTACAAACATTGCTAGAATCAACATCTTATCAAATACTCCCTCCGTATTTTAAAAATTGACCCATTTGACTTAGATGTTTCAAAGTTCCATGTTTGACTCAAATATTTACAAAGATAGTAGTGCAAAAAAAATTTAGAAAAATATATTTAGAAAACTTATATTGCAAATTATGATACACATAAAAATTATTTAACTTTAGATGTCTAAACATGGATGAAAAAATCATAGATTAAATACTGTAAAACAGCTAAAACAAATGAGACAACTTTTAAAGTACGGAGTGAGTAGCTTTTTTAATCGGTATGGTGCTTTCTGGTACCTAATTGCTTCTTCCCATATTACGTTGATTATCAGTTAACATTAAGTACAGACTCCAGAGCCATTTCCTCGTATATGGAGTAACCAAAAGGCAGAAGACATGGGAAACATGTGTGTGTGTGTGACATGTGGATAATGCTCCTTTATTTTTGGTGTGAGATCGATGTGAAGCCTAAGTTTTAGTCAAATTTCTTGGCACTCTTGGTTCCAGTGAATATTTAATTTTAACTTCTGTCTAATATGCATATCTTTTTTACCGGTGGTTCATCTAATTTACTTGATGGATAAAGTGCACTTGGTTTTAGTGCCTTGCTAAACATTTGGCTACTTTTTCCCACCGTTGACCATGCTTGTTACTAGTCAATTATATAGGTTGAAGTGAATTCCGATCTAAAAGTACCCACAAACTAGAATATTGGAGAAACTGTGTTTTTAATTTCTTGCATTCAAGTGCAGTAAATGAAGGAACTTAAGTTTCTTAGGTGCAGCTTAGTCTTTTATTTTTTGGGTAATCACTATTCAGATTCTTATTCTTAAAAAATGTGCATTATTGACATACAGGTATCCAGATTGCAAGAACAGCTACAGGCTGAGAGAGACCTTAGAGCAGCTCTTGAAGTTGGTTTGAGCATGTCTTCTGGCCAGTTCTCTAGTTCACGTAGCATGGATTCCAAAGTTCGTACTTATATTATTTATAAAGAAAATTTTATAACTCTTCGTTATCGAATTTTGTCTAATTACTCTTCTGAAATGTGAAGACAAAGGCCGAGCTCGAGGAGATTGCTCTTGCAGAAGCAGATGTTGCCAGATTGAAACAGAAAGTTGCAGAACTTCATCATCAGTTAAATCAACAAAGGCAGCATCACTATGGTTCTCTGTCTGATGGAAGTGATCGTTTACCACATGGGACAAATGCTAACTCTCAACAGTAAGTTTCAAAACGTTTGCTTTCCTGTTCTATCTAGAATTTTACAGTGTATCAACAGATCAGCCTATTAGTTCTTCCTTTGTTAGTGTATATTGTAAATATTTCGTTAGCCCATATCTACGGATAAACTCGCACGACACAGGTCAGCTGCAGATCTGCTTAAAATACATTTTTGCTCCAAAGACTGATACGCTGAGTTTGACATGAACATACTCCATCCGTCCCAACAAATGCGATACATTTGACTGGACACGGAGATTAAGAAATGTTGATTAGAGGGTAATAAGGTAAAATAAGTATATAAGACAAAAGTAGCTCTTTGGAGTGGGAAGGGAAAATGAGGGTAATAAGGTAAAGTTAATTTAAAAAATGTTTCTTTTTAGGAAACATATTAGTTTTACTGGGACAACCAAAAAAATAAAACGTATGAGTTTTGCTGGGACGGAGGGAGTAATAATCTGCTCTGGCTTGGTTTTAGGTAACTTTTGGTTGTCAATGTTGCAAAGTGTTTTTGGGAGAATGTATAACAAGATACCGAGTTCCTTTTTTCTTTCAAATGAGAAATAGAGGAATAAGAAAAGCTATTTCAGGAGGGCTATGGATGTTACTAATTGGTAGGTAACCCAATGAACGAGAGCTGGATGTCCTGTTCCTGATATAAACCATTAAATGTTCTAACCTAGACCACTGCAAAAATGCGCAAATATTTACTTGTGATGGATGCATAATGCAGCTGTTAGTCTTGAATATTGATGAGCATCCTGAATCAGTTTCATCTTATTTTGGTCTTTTGAAATATTTTCTTTTGTTGTTGTAGGAGATTTTTCCAGCAAGATTTTGATGCAACTCTTGCCTTCTGTAATCATGAAAGAAAACAAAGAATTGAGGTATGTTTCTTTGTCCCAGGATTTTCTTTTGGCTAAAATAGTGAAAGGGTACCCTGAAATTTCCAACTCAGATACTTAAGAACCTAGACTATAACTCGTCATACTCAGGGCTTGAACTATAAGAGATGTTATAGTTAAAGGCCGAAGTCAAATTTTCGTTAACATGCTAACGGAAATTTGGACTCGCTTGATGAACCCTTTTGGGAAATGCTAGCAATACTCTCTTGGACAGTCACTTGCACACTCTCTCACTGAAATGTTGCCATAAAGGAGAAGGGTGATTCCGTGTCTGAATCTCCAATTTAAGCAACATGTTACTCCTTACTATCTGCAAGTGTGGAGTGGAGGTGGTGCAGTTGTAGATCATCGGGAAACGTAAAACTTTGGCCGTCGTTTTCTCCAATGTCGAAACTACAAGGTAAACTAGTTGATTCGGGTCTGCAGGAAATTCGGTCTGGATAAGCCGAACTCAGTGTCGCTGATGGTGGCGGTGTTGCCTCCCAGAAGGCCCTCGTTCTGGCAACTCCCGGTGGCGCTTTCGATGAGGGAGGAAAAAGTGTCCTGAAGGTAGCTATTGAGGGGTCGGAGACTGAGATTGGAGAGGATGAGGAGAAGGGGTTTTTGGTGCAAGTTAATGGGTCATCAGTGTCTCGGTTGCTGGACATCAGTGTGTGTCTATTGGAATTTGGAGGTTGGAGTAGCATTGGGACTTGGGAAGTGGACTGGTAGTGGCTGTGAGTCTTGTGAGAGTCAAGCGAAATTGTTGATAAGTTGGTTGAATCACAATTCATGGAGGAGCCTTTTCTGGTCCCACAGCCTGCCATTTTTGTCAAGTCGTTAAACATCTTAAACATGCATCAATTGTGTTTTGGTGTCTTTTCTTTCTCGAAGGATAATGTAGTTGGCAAAATCATTTGCTTCAATTATATTGCTTTGAAATGGCCTCTTTTTATCTCTTGCCATGACCAATCAGAGTGATGAAAGTTTTGGATTAAGGGTTCAAACTGTAGTAAATATCGAAGAAGTCTCAGATAGTAAACCCAGAGTTACTAGGTAAATGCATGCTACTCCTATTAGATATGATTTCTTGTACTAATCTTTTAATCAGTCTGTCTAGAAATTCAGTGTTTTGAGTATTTTTTCTATTTTTACTTCATTTTGTTTGGATATTTCTATTACTGCAGATGCTCTTGTGACATTTGAAAATGCTGTCCTTTCACTTTTCAGTTATGATGGTTATTTTTCTACTTGTTTCTGAGAAACACAAAGTTCATAGGTGGCCTTTTCCTTTTATTTCTGAAAAATAAGATTCCAAAAATGCAGGAAGGTTCGCTTGGGGTGGACCGGAGGAATATAAAGGGATTGGGTTTGGGAGTTGGCAGTAGTAGCAACAGGCAACCTGCATGGAAGCAATTCATGGAAACATCAAGCTTCAGTGAGTCAAAAAATACCGAGGCATCCACGAATTTATCGATGGACGATCTCTGTGCTGTCGATTCTTCCTCAGCTCCGTCCACTTCAAGGCCAGCAGAGGTAACATAGATCAATTGTTACAACAGACTGGCTGTTGCCTATCATCACCTCACCTGCAATTTGATTGTTTAAATTTATTGATCAAGTCAGATTCCAAGTTTTACTGGTTACTAATGTGTTGTTCTTTGATTCACAGTTGGATTATATGAGACATCAGTCAGCAGCATCATCCGCTTTGGTCGAATTAACCACCCGACTTGATTTCTTCAAGGAACGTCGGTCTCAACTAATGGAGCAGTTACATAACCTTGATCTGAACTACGGCGCATCTTCGCAGGATTTCATCTATAAGCCATCTTCGCCGCCATGGAATTGATGAACACCGGTGCGATGCATCTGCCAGAAGAGTGTCTTGTTGTACAGCCTGCCTTTCTTATAACTTGTAGATGTGTTTCTTTTAGGCTTTTGATAATCTCATGCTTCTTTGGCTCTTATCATCTGTTTTGTGGTGATAATATATGATTGGATTTTTTTGATCGTGGATTATTTTTTGTCGAAAATGAATGATGTAAAAAGGAAACATTGTGTTTACTGTGACAATAGTAGGTGGAAGTATTTACTAGGATATTTTGTTCTGTGAACTTTGAAATTGTTAGACGAAAAGAAAATGGTACGTTATTATGTAGATAGGATAGGAGTGATAAGAAATGCTTGCTATTGTAAGTGATGAGATAATTGACTTCTATAGTGAAGCATCTTGTTAAGTCTCTTCTTTCTAGAGCTGCGTCTAGTTTTCTCCCTTCGCTCAGGTTTGCCGATTTCTTCTTCTCTGATTCTTCCAATTATCGCTGCTGCTTCAGTCCGATCTGACTACATCGCCTTGTCTGACCTCGATGTTTTGTTTTGGGGATGGATTCCATCGGTACTTGGCTGGTTACCATGACATTGTCAGCGGAGGAAGATCATGATGTTTGTGTTGCAGTCGTGGTTGGTGTTGGTGCTCGGGTTGCAGCATTGAGCTTGGTGGCAGAAGTGCTCGCCACGAAGATGGTGAAGGTGGAATTCTTGCAGGCTACTCTGGTAGGGTTCAACAACGACTTGCCCTGCCTAACCGGTTGATTCATCACCTCCTGCGCAAGCAGCGTCCCCGATCTCCCCCGTTCGTTCAAGCCTGGTTTCAATTGATTTTGACTAGAGTTATCTGGTGAACCTCGTGACTTTACGGGATGCGGTTGTCATTGATTTCCTGCCCTCGGGACTTTCTTGGAGACTGTTTAAGAAGTCTCATTCCAAAGACCGGACATATGTTAGCTTTCATAAAGCTATTAAAGTGAAAGTTAGATGTTTTTGTTAATCTTGAGTGTGTTGTGGGGTGGTATCTCTTCCTCAAATCCCTTTGATGGATTGTTTTCGTCTTCAAGGTTGAGTCTTGGCTTGTCTTCTGGCTTGTCTTTTAAATGTCTACTTAAACCTTGTCTCTCCCTTGCGTTTGCGTGGGATGATTTTGGGTTTCTTTCTTGCTTGTCATGTTTATTGTTGAAGGACTTCATACCTTTATCTTATGAGTAATCCAATGTCTTTTCATTAAAAAAGTTTTTAATCCAAAGTCTATCTTTATTTACTATTTTTTTACAGGTATGAGGTTTTATCTAATCCGTGCTTCGCTACGGCCTATGGAGTGATTTTGATATTGCAACTGGAAAATTTTCCAGTTAAAATTAATTTAAATTAATTTAAAATTGTTGTGAAGATTATAAGAAGAAAAGATTGATTTGAAAAATTAGGAAACAATTTTGAGCTAAATACAGTCAAATGAATACCTAAGGGATCAATTGTTCAAGTAACCTCACTATTGTCGTCATATCTGACTCCATTTGGAATGTGTTTAACATTCAGTTCAGGAGACATGTGGTAGAAATTATTTTCTAGAAATTACATTTTTCAAGAAGGATAGTGGGAGACAAAAAATTGATAATCCATTTATTTGACATTTTTATCCTTACTTTAACTTATATACCTATTACTTTTCTGAATTATGTCAACTCGCTTACTTTAGTTTCTGAATTAAAATTTGTGCTCACTCAGTTCCTGAACTATGTAAATCTTAGCATTTTAGTCATTTGATTCAGTAACTCGGCATCAGTGAGCTTAACATCGTCAATTATTTAACGGTTTAGGGTCATATTTATATAAATTTAAAATTTTGAAGGCAGGAAAAGATAAAAAATGGAGGTGGAAGCGGTGATGACGAGAATGATAGGGCAGTATGGTGATAGACACGAAGAAAGGTTGTTGGAAATAAGAGTATTTTTTATAAATCTAATAGGTTTAGGATGTTTAGGTATAGATTGGAAAAAAATTAGGATCATAATAGGTAATTTTTCCTAAAGTCAACTAACATTTATATGGTCAAATGAGAAAAGTGATTAACGTTGCATAGCTCAGGGACTGAGTTAAAACGGATTTTAATTCAGGGACTAAAGTGATTGAGTTAACATAATTCAGGGAAGTAATAAGTAATTTGGTCAGAAAATTATAACTGATAACTTTGAGAATAAAGAAAGAAGATATCGACAAAAAATTTTAAGTGGAAAACTAGTAAAGCTAAAAAATTACGGCCGAATAGAATAAATTTATTCCGTGAAAATAAGAGTTACAACCTTTATAATGTAAGAAGAAATAATAATAATAAATTTTTTTAAATTAGGAGTAAAACAACTGGACTCTTTATTTTTTCCAAGTGACATTTTGACAAGTTTGGAGTGATTTGCTTCACAAACGCATGTGTGTTGCTCCGGTGGAAACTCTGTAATTAGGGGTCTATTTTAGAAATAATTATTTTAATTAACTGTAATATTTTAGATAATTTTTTAATGATTAAGATTAAAACAGTTATAACTAATCCTAAAGAGTTATTGTTGATAGTTTTTTCAAAACACAAACATCTACTTTAAAAAGTTGTTGTCAAACACACACTAAAAATCCGTTTGAGGAATAGTTGTTTCAATTAATTGTAGCATTTTGGATAAATTTTTAATGGTTGAGATTAAAACAACTACAACTAATCTTGAATTACCGTTGATAACCTTTTTCAAAATGCAAATAACTACTTGAAAAAGTTGTTATCAAAATATCCTTAGGGAAATTTTAAATTGAATGAAATAGTGAACATCCAATTTATCTATACCAAATGAGGACTAAAAAGTCATAATTCAATAACTAAATTATTCTTCATAGTTTAAGGACCGATTTTGACCGAATTAAAGTTTGGTCTTTATCTAATTAAATTGACATGGTTGAGGTACTACGAGTACTTTTTTCAGCATATCTTCATCTTCTCCAGAATTTTCCTCTACACACATTTTTCGTATAACGATTTTTCTGGAAAAAAATATATTTTGGTCTCGGCTTGGAACATCATCTCGTTAATCGAAATTCATCATCATTCATCTTGTCCCCAGGAACTGCTGCTATTCTAAATCTCTAATTCATCTTCTCGTCCTCTTAAAAACTATCCCTCATTACCTGTAACTGTAAGTTCTTCGCTTCTTGTTTATATTGCCGTTTTTTCCTACCAATTTGTGTCAATTTTTAGGTTATTCCTCCTTTTTGGTTCGTAACTTGTCCTAGATTTCCTGGGTATTTCTTTTTCTCCGTGTGACTGGAACCTTAGGTGAATTCTGAAAGTATTGAGGAAAATTTGAAGTTCTGAAATATCCAGATTTAGATATGGATTTTAAGAAGCAAAGATTATATCGTGTAATTTTTTTTTGTTATGTTTTTTATTCTAGCTCTAAGTTGGAGTAATTTCTAGTTTTCTTTGTTTGCTTCCCCTCACCTTTCATATAATCATTGTGTTGATAGTGTTTCTTGTGCTGCCTAATTTTTTACCATGTATGAAGAAGAGTTTAATGTAAGTTCTTGGTTACACTTTTTGGTTGTATGAAGGTTGGATTGTTGTTGTGCTGAGGCATGTTCAATCTGTGCTGATATTGCACTCTCTGGTCAGAATTCCATGTAGTTCCCCACCTTCCTATGGATTTTGAAAAGGGTCATGGATTCTCGGATGCTCAGATCAACCGAGCGAAGCAGAAAGCTCGTTTTGATATCAAATTCTGGGGCTGGTCTCTGTTCTCTGTTCTTCCTTGGACGCTAAGTCCGAGAGAGAATCATCGAGGTGGTCCGAGTACCATAAACAAAGAGTTGAGGAGGCATGCCAGACCTCGCCCGACTATTGAGCCTAGTGACGGGAGCACTTCATTGCGGTTCAGACCATATGTCTGCAAGGTTCCATGGCATACAGGTCCCAGAGCGTTTCTCTCGCAGTTGTTTCCTCGCTATGGACATTACTGTGGCCCTAACTGGTCGAGTGGGAAAGATGGTGGTTCTCTAGTATGGGACCGCAGACCAATCGACTGGTTAGATTTCTGCTGCTATTGCCATGATATGGGTTACGACACGCATGATCAGGAAACGCTCTTGAAGGCTGACTTGGCGTTTCTTGACTGCTTGGAGAGACCAAACATGATCAACAAAGGGGATGTTCGCGTTGCTCATCTGTACAGAACGATGTGCATTGCAGGTTAGCTGCAGTTTATTGTCTTCTCTCTGCACTAGTATCTCTTCACATGTGATTGACCAACGGTTGTTGGGGTTGAGTGGCAACGGACTCATCCTTCATTGAACAAGATCTCGGGTTCGAGTCTTGTGTATGGAGAAAACATCGCTGGGAGAGCGAAGAGGCTCAATAATGCTCGATCCAGCTAAAAACTGGAAAAATTTGTTGTTTAAAAAAAATGCAATTGAGTTGAGCTAGATGGATTAAATTCGTGCTTATTTTACAGAATATGTTTTGTTTTTGTCAATGGCAGGTCTTAAGAACATTCTAATACCATACAGAAGACATCTTGTGAAGCTCCAGTCTGGCCAACCTCTGATAAATTTCAGGTGGCTAAGTGCTTCAACAATCAGGAAATGGAATATCCAGAAAACTTGAATAATCGAACAATATCGGATCAATCAATCAAACAACCGAGCCTTAATATCTGTTGTGAGAGGCGATTGTTTCTCCATTCTGCTTTAATCTGTATATTTTAGGATGCCACTGAGGGACCGAACTTCATTGTATGTTTGTAAATTAGGTAATGAAGAGTGACTTTTTACAGTGTAGCTGCTGAA
>JBBYHH010456825.1:0-11387 GCA_038382905.1 Daphne laureola
CTATCATTTCTCTATAAAATAATATTTTTTTTAAATTTCTCAACTCACATACATTTCATCTATCAATCAAAAACGCATTCCAAAATTTCCCAATTTTTTTTTCTTCGTTACAACGAATTGAGGGGTAAGGCATAATGACATTTGATGTAATAGTAGTAGCTCCTATTCTATAGCTACCATTTGTACTTATAAGTTGATTTTCAAAAGTTCTCTCATTTTGGTTAGGGTACAGTTTGCCCCTCTGATTTTTTGAAACCTACAAATAATCCCCTCAAGTATAGTGAAAATCTTCAAACTACCCATTTGACGTTTAATTTCATAAGTTGACTATTATTTTTTAATTTTTTATCAATGACTTAATTAAACCCTAATTTTTTTAACATTTACATTCTTATCCCTGAAATAATGGCTTTTACGATTATGCCCCTCTTTTCTTGGTTGGGCACGGCTGCACGATGGCGGCGGATCAGGTAGGTCACCGGAGCATAAAGGCCGAAACTTTAGGAGTGACATAATCATAAAAATAATTGTTTTAGGAATAAGAATGTAACGGTAAAAAGTTTTAGGGTTCAATTAAGTCATTAATCTATTTTTTTTTTACAGTTAACGTATGAAACTAATAGTCAAAAGGGATAGTTGAAGATTTTCACCATACTAGATGAGGTTGTTTCTAGGTTTCAGAAAATCAGAGGGGTAAATTGAAGGTTTCCTCTAATCTGAGGGGTGTATTTGTAAGTTACCATTATGGTTATACAAATTAGTAAATGTGAAAAACCAAACCGAAACAGAGGATTGAGTTCATTTTTGAAAACCAAATTATTAGGGGGATTCAAAGTTAAAAAAAGAGGGGAGTACAAATCACCTGATTTGCGAGTAAATGAGAAGTGATTATTTTTTTTTACTTCACCGTGAGATTTGAAAGGGTTAGTTTGAGACTCCGTGAAAGAACGTTGGAGTTTGGGGTGAAAAACACTAAGACCCAACGATGGGCGTGGTGGGCGTGGTGGCTGAGCATGGCGATGTGTGATCGGCGATGGGCAGAAGAGGAGGAAAAGTCTGTGGAGGAAGACGGTGTCAAAATCTTCATTGGAGAGACGATGCGAGAGAGGAAGAAGAAACACAGGGTCTTGCGAGAGATGATGTGAAACTGCAACCACTCATCTCACTCTCAAACTCTTTTATCCATGAATCATTCGTAGTAACATTGACAAGGAGTTACAATTGAAACTTTACCAAACAAAAGAAAAGAAAACAGAATCACATATCTAAAGCAGCAGTTCGCGAATCAGGCGAACCCTCCGGCCTGATTCCGGAGAAATCGTCCCCTTCTTGCTACGGGACTGGTGCGAAGTGATGCACCGGTGATCGACGTTTGCAACGGTGACGCGACAGAGGCGGATTGACGCCGGAAAAGTTGGAACTCGACGAGAGAAGTTAAAATCGAGTCACGTGATTTTTGGGCTTGATTTCCACTAGTTTGAGCATCTCCAACGGTCTTGAACGGATATCTGAGGTCGGTGTGGCATGCTATCAGTTTCTGATCATCATCGTGGCCCGTCTTCTTCTCCAGCTGTCGGTTCGCCTTTACCTAGCATGATTGAGGTGTTCTGCTGAGTTTCACACGACAATCACCGTGAATTTCCCCATTTCACTACTCCATAAATTACGTTAGGTGCGAATTACTTTAAGTGGAAAACTCAACAAATCACGAGTGAGTGAATAAGATAAGTGAAAAATTTATTTATTCACTTAAAAATGTTTATATTTGAAGCCCCCTACTAATTCCACTTAGAATATTCCTGTTTTGTTCCTCCCTACCGTTCCATACTTATGTACACACTACTAAAATAGGGATGCAAGTGTGTAAATTAATAATTTAAAGAGGGTAAGTGCAGTTTTCTTGAAATTTAAAGGTCTCAATGAATAATACTTCTCGGTATTCAATTAATTTATACATTTATTTCAGTTATTTTATAATATTTAATTTATAATTTTTTTTTCATTTGTGTCATTTTAGATTAAATAATTCTTATTCATAATCTTTTTTATTATTATTTTATATAAAAATTTAAATCCATCATTAAATCTTGAAACATGAAAAATAAATATATAAATTAATTGATAACTCATAATCAAAATGTATGAATTAATTGGGTAGGGATTAGAGTAGCTCTTCCAAAAGGCTTTACTCTGCCCGCTTAAATGACTGAAAATTTGAAAAATACAGATTTCAAAAATTTGCTGAACTCAACAGTCACTTCATCGCCTCCTGTCTAATATCTCCGCCAAGCTCAGTTTTCCATTCGAATGGCGGCGGAAGAAGATGCTCCGGCGATCGGAATTGACTTGGGGACGACGTATTCGTGCGTCGGAGTGTGGCGGAACGACAGAGTGGAAATTATACCAAACGATCAAGGCAACAGAGCAACGCCGTCGTGTGTGGCCTTCACCACGAGCGACCGTCTCATCGGCGACGGCGCTGTCTACCAAATCGTTCTAAACCCTACCAACACAATCACCGGTATTTTTCTTCGATTTTCGTTTCAAAGAATCAAATTCCGTAGAAATCATGAAATTTTGCTTAAGACTTGCTAGCATTTGTGTTTTTCAGTTTGTTCCGATTTTGGGTTTGAATTTAGTTTGGTTTTGCTGTGTTACTACTTACTGATTACTGCAACCAATTTCTGAAAGCGGTTCTTGTTTAATTTGGTAAGAGTGAGGTTATAGTGTTGGTTATGTGTGTATTTGGGTCATTACAGATGCTAAGAGGTTAATCGGAAGGAAATATAGCGACGGTATAGTGCAGAATGACAAAAAGCTCTGGCCTTTCAAGGTTATTGCAGGCACTGATAACAAGCCAATGATTGTTGTAACATATAAGGGTGTAGAGAAGCAGTTTACAGCAGAGGAGATCTCTTCCATGGTGCTCACCAAGATGCGTGAGATTGCTGAGGTTTATCTAGGCACCACTGTGAAGAATGCGGTTGTTACAGTACCTGCTTACTTCAATAACTCCCAGCGTCAAGCCACAAAAGATGCAGGCGCGATCGCTGGCCTCAATGTATTGCGTATGATCAACGAGCCGACTGCTGCTGCCATTGCGTATGGCCTGGATACAAAGACAGATTGTGGTGGTGAGAAGAATGTGCTCGTGTTTGATCTTGGTGGTGGAACTTTTGATGTTTCGCTGCTTACTATTGAGGAAGGGATCATTGTAGTTAAGGCTACAGCTGGTGACACGCATCTTGGGGGTGAGGATTTGGATAACAGAATGGTGAAGCACTTTGTTCAGGAGTTCAAGAGGAAGCACAAGAAAGATATTAGCGGGGATGCGAAAGCTTTGAGGAGGCTAAGGATAGCGTGTGAGAGAGCGAAGAGGATTCTCTCATTATTCTTGGACGCAGACATTGAGATTGATTCTCTTCATGATGGTATTGATTTCCAGTCAACTATTACTCGTGCCAAGTTCGAAAACCTCAATAAGAATCTGTTTCTGAAATGCATGGGACCTGTTGAGACTTGTTTGGAAGATGGTGAAATAGATAAGAGTAGTGTACATGATGTTGTTCTTGTTGGTGGCTCCTCTAGAATTCCAAAAGTACAGCAGCTGCTGCGGGACATGTTCAACGGGAAAGAGCTTTGTAAGAGGATAAACCCGGATGAGGCTGTGGCTTACGGTGCTGCAGTCCAGGCTGCAATTCTGAGTGGCCAAGGCAATGGGAAGGTGCCAGACATGCTGCTTGTGGATGTCACTCCTCTTTCCCTTGGCGTTGAGACTACTGGCGGTTTGATGAGCGTTTTGATTCCAAGGAACACCACCATTCCCTCGAAGAATGAGCGGATATTCTATACCGTAGATGATAACCAAACTAAGTTTGATATCCAAGTGTATGAAGGTGAGAGAGCAAAAACAAGTGACAACAACTTACTGGGTAATTTCTTGCTTGAGGATATCCCTCCTGCACCTAGAGGTGTTTCTAAGATCAATGTTTGTTTTGACATTGATGCCATTGGCATTCTGAGTGTCTCTGCTAAGGACATTTCAACTGGTAGAGAGAAGGGAATTACCATTACAAACAATGGTAAGCTGTCAAAAGAAAACTTGGAGAGGATGATATGCGAAGCGGAAAAGTTCAGGTTCGATGATGAGGAGCATAGAAGGAAGGTCAATGCGATGAATGCACTGACTGATTATGCATATGACATGAGAAACACAATTAAGAAGGACAAGGTTGGTGCAATGCTTACCCCAACAGAGATTAAGAAGATTGAGGATGCCATTGACCAAACCATGCAGTGGCTGGAGATGAACCAAATTGCAGAAGCTGATGAAGTTAGGAATCAGATGGATGAACTGGAGGCTTTGTGCAAACCAATTATCGCCAAGAAGCATCGAGCTGCAGCTCGGTTGCATGGATGATGATGCTTGTTAATGTAAGTTTCTGCAGAGCTCCCCTAAGGTATATAGGGAGGTGGATTAACTGGGAGTAGGATAATTTTGTTATGATCAAGTCATATTATATCCGGCCTCTCTTATGTAAATTTTGTGGATTAACTAACTGGTAGTAGGGTGTAAGATTTTTTGTGAATTAGTACTCTATTTCATCATGATCATTCTGAAACTGTAATTGAAATTGAAATTATAATTAATCATTTTCTAATTGCTAGTGGTACTTTGTTTTTTAACATAAAATGACCTATTTTATTAATGAAAACACATTAAAAAATAAGTCACTGTCGATGAATTAAAGTACCAAAATGTACAACTAAATCAGCCCACAACGGGTGAAACTACCACATAGGTATCAATATAATGAAAAATTATGAATACTAAGGTTAGACTCCCACAAACTGGTCTCAAAGAACAAAGCGAACTCATGATGACAGTCATGACCATCATGATGGTAAAAGAATCTAGTATCAGGCTCCCGGTATCCCTAACTGCCAAAAAGCTGAATGATACCAGTGCACCATGGTGGGCTGAGGAGAGCACTAGCGATATCAATAATAGTAATCATGATAACACACCCACATGTATTACAACAAAACAATGCATCATAATCCTACTAGCAGAAATGCTAGTGGTAGTTTTTATACAACTTTTCTCCTAAACTATATAGATCACATAATGAATATGGTTTGGGATAAACCTCACATTTTTTCTATCCCTAAAAAAATGTTGTTCTTGGCAATGTTTAATTTTCTTTTCTTTTCTTTTCTTTCTCCCCTTAAAATTACTAAATAAGAGAAGATAAAAATTCAACTTCATAATAACTGTACAATAAATCAGTACAGTCCATAATCAAATTCATTTAGAACAAAATTAATGCACCCAAAACCAGAGTCCTTTTATAGAAACTCCAAAAGTCCCTTGGAGAGCTGCTCCGTGAATTGATTTTGGCGGGAGTGATTTCTAGAAGAGGAGCATCTGCAATTAAGACCCTTACATTTTATAAAAGTTTAAAATATCCCCATTAACTTTAAAAACATTCACTTAAGCGTCAAAAAATTAGGAACGCTTACTCTGTTAATTCAGTTTAAACCAAAGTAATACTCCCTCCGTCCTGAATTAATTGGACCATTTTTTTTTTTGTTTCACAGTATTTAATCTATGATTTTTTTCCATGGATGTTTAGATGTTTAAAGTTAATTTTTTTATATTTCAATCATAATTTGTAACATACTTTTTCTAAATATATTTTTTTGAGAATTTTTTTCATTACTTATCTTTATAAAAAATTGGGTCAAACATTGAATTTTGAAACGAATTTGTCAAATGAGCCAATTAATTCAGGACGAAGGGAGTATTTTTTTTGAATTTTTTAAAACTATTTATCTTATTAAAATTTGAGTCAAACAATAAACTTTGAAACAACAAAATCAAATGAGACAATTATTCAGAGATGAATGTAGTAGTATTTTTCTAAATTTTTCTAATGAAATATTCTAGTAAAATTTTTAATCAAACATAAATTTAAAGATCAAACGTAGGGTTTTTTTAGTGAGGTAGGGAGTATATGATTATCTCATTGATTTAAATTACTCCATACCTCTCTCATTAATTAATTAATTAATTTTTTTATTGTTTCAAGATTTAATATTTGATTTAAATTTTTATAAAGATAAATAGTGAAAATAATTAAACGTATATATATATTTAGAAACTTTACACTTCAAATTAATTATAATATGTATATAAATTATTTAATTTCATATGTTTAAATATTCATAAATAAAATTATAGATTAAATATTATGAAATAACCAAAATAAATGGATAACTTAATAGAAGATAGAATGAGTAATAATTAAGCAATTCTCCAATTTCATGATTTCTTGGTAAGTAGTTAAAATATATCTATATTTGTCTTACTTTTCAGGGTTTAATGTCCCAACTAAGAGCATGGAGCTGCGGGCTAGACTCCACGTTGTGTCAAGACCAATTGGTAATGATACTTTTTTAATGGAGTAGATTTTATTTTTATGTAATGAACACACATAACGCTAGTCTCTTATTCATGCTAGTATAATTTAAGATCTAGAATTATTAATTTTGATTCTAACCAAGAAAAATGATAAAGACATGGCATGTCCATTTGAAGTTGCATACTTCATTTTGTCTCTTTTTTCTTGACCGCCTTATTTTCCCCAAATATCCCACCTTAGGCGTTTAGCATTACTTCCACCATCTCATATTTTTTTATTTTTTTAACATGTGAAATCTATTTCATTAGATAAAATAAATCAGAAATAAATGAGAGTTGATTAAATTAAGCTTAGTAAAAGCACCAACATAATCATTAAGATTTAAACAACTAACAATAACTAGTATAATAGCAAAATTTATCAGTGAAAACTTCAATCCTACCCCCTCCTATAAAATTAGACACGTTTGATTTTATAGTTATATTTGACTTAAAATTCATCAAGAGTAATTTGTCAAAAAAAATATTGAATTTGTTTTTAGAAACTAAACACTTTAAATTTTTATTTTCATACGAATTTATAGAATTTATAAATCTAAATATTATAAAAAAAAAATCATAAATTAAATAATAAAAAATAAATGTGACTAATTTTCATATAATCCATCTTGTTTCTTAACAATCATACATAAAATGGTGATGCGATATTGAATCCACCAAAAATAAGTTGTTACTCCTACAACAATTGATTAAGACTTCGGGTACAAAAAAACCCATCAAATTAGGTCAAAAAAATGTAAATTTACTACCATTTTTTTGAAATATCTAAATTTACTATTTAACTCAGATATTGAGTGTAATTTCATGATTATTCCATTAATTATAATATCATCTATTAATAAATTATTTTTTACGCTCTTATACTTTTCATATGATACATTTAACACCTAAAATTATATTTAGGATAATTATCAAAAAAACCCCCGAAGTTTAGCATAATCTCCAATTTATCCCCTGCATTTTTTAAATCCTACAAAACCCCCTTGAGATATCTGAAAATTATTAAAAACCCCCCTAAGATTCTGCTCTTCCTTGCTCTTCTGCATGCTCGCTTTCCTAAACCTCCACTAAGTCAATTCCTAAACTCCTCAATTTATCTCTTTTTTCTTTCTACTAATCTCATCCCACCTTCACTTGTTTTAATCCGATCATTTCACTTCTCTGCTCCACTCTTCATTCATTTCTTGTACTTCTCATCTCACCTTCGCTTGTTTTGATCACCAGAAATTGTCCTCAATTTCTGTTTTCATTTTTTTGTTCTTTAATTAATTTGTTTAATTTTTGTTTTTGTTTTTTTGTGAATTTTGGTGTTTTAATGAAGGAGATAGTATTTTTGTTAATAAATAAAAATTTGGATGTTAAATATATCATGTGAAAAATGTAAAGGCGTAAAACATAATTTATTAACGGATAATCATTATAATTAACGAGACAATCATGAAATTGTACTCAATATTTGAGTTAAGTGGTAAATTTAGACATTTCAAAAGAATAATGATAAATTTATACTTTTTGACCTAGTTGAGTGGGTTTTTCGCACCTGAAGCCATTAATTAAAGATGTAGGGTCAAAGTCAAACCCACAAGGATGAGTCAAATTATCAAATCTAAAAAATTGATACATTCTTTTAAGATGTTATGGTAGATTCAAATTATTATTAGATAGAATTTATCAGGAAAAATAGGAAAAATATATATTTAGAAACAAAAAATGTTGACCTATAATTTGCATTTAAAATAATTGATTTTACTTAAAAACTCAGGGTTCGAGTTTAATTTACTCGCTTGCATGCATTGATCGATTCTTTGAGTATTTTATACACAATTGTTTATACAAGAGTTTTCTAAACATTAGAGTCCTATTCCTATCCTAGTTGGAGAAGGCATTCTATCTTAAATACATTTGTGGATTAAACACTCCCAACTTGCATGTGGATTAAACACTCCAAACTTGCTTGTTACGAAGTGAAATTGATCTCTTCCCAAGGTTTTGGTGAGCATGTCAACAAGCTGAAGCCGAGAACAAACATGCAAGGTTCCATATATTGGCTTTGCATCCTTTCTCTCACAATAAGAGAGTTGATGTTAATATGTTTTGTCCTTTCATAAAAAACAAAATTCGAGGTAATGTGAATTGCAACTTTACTATCGCAATATAACTTCATTGGTTGTGTTTGAAACATTCTTAGATCCTTTAGGAGTGCCTTGAGCCAAATTAGCTCACTAATTAAGCTGACCATTGATTTGTATTCTGCTTCAGCAGTGATCTAGAAATAGTTGGTTGTTTCTTCGACTTCTAGTAGATAGAAGCATCACCAAGCTTTGTGACATAGCCAATTGTCGATTTCATAGTATTTGGGCAACTGGCAAATCAGTATCACAAAAACCTGTTAATTTCAAGTTGTTATTAACTGGAAAGAACAGTCTTTATCCTTGAACAGTCCTTGTCCTGGAGAATTCTTTAGATATTCGAGGACTCTCATGTCTACTTCTAAGTATTCTTCCAAAAGTTCTTCATGAATTGGCTAAGTAAATTCATGAATTGGTCCTAAACTCTTTAGTTTTATTTCTCTATTTTACCATTATGTATCTCATGTAAAATTTGAAATTGTCTCTTAAACCTCTTATATTTTTATTTTAGTTTGCGCATTAAACTTTGGGTTTTATGATTATAGGAAATGAATATATTTTCTACAATTTGCAATGGTTTCTTTTTAATTAATTTTTTTTGGACATTTTAAATGTTTCTTAATATCTTTTACTTCTAAAATCCTTTCATATTAGTATTTTCTATAGCAAATTCATGTCACTATTTTATCGGCCTTTTGTAATTCTGCCCTTCAAGTGTTTGTTTACACTTTCTTGATCTTTTAGATTTTTATGTTTATAATTAAAAATCTTTGTTTTTTACTTTATTTTTTTAATGTTTAGAATATATACATATAATATTTTAGATCAAATATAGATGTTATTTTTTTACTTTATTCCGATTTATAAAAGAATCATCCTATTTTCATGTTTTTGCTTATTTTCTTTAATATTACATACTCCATCGGTCAAAAAAAAGTTCATACATTTACTATTCCAATATTTAATTTATGAATTTTTTTATTCAATATAAATTAAAATAATTTATCTGAAAATTTAAAATGAATATGTATAGTTTTTAAAGATATTTTTTTAGAAACTTTTTAACAGAATCTTCTTTATGAAATTTGAGTCAAACACAAACCCAAAAATCAAACTGTCCAACTTTGATGGGACTGAGCGAGTATAAAATAGTGACATGATCTTTTAAATCTCATTAGTGAGATTTATATTCTCCAATTCAATTAGCTTGCATTTGACTTCTTGCTCTTCATTTTAAGAGTAATTAGAGTTTACAATTTTAATTTTTTTTAATTATAGCTCTTTACTTAGTTTGACTTTAGGGTTAGGGTTGAAAAAAGAAGCTCTTTATTTAGTTTGACTTTAAGTTTAAAATATCTTAGTTAGGTATAATTCAAGTTTGAACTTAATGACTTATTTTTTAGACTTTAAAATTAATTTGCACATTGTTCTCGATCATTTGGTATTAGCCCATTTATGCTCATTGGATATTGAGTATTCTTCCAAACAAGTTAGTACAATATATTTTCAATGAATATTGTGTTGGAAATATGATGGAAAATTATGAAAAATGTGAATGAAACAATATTCATTTTCTACCATAAATTTGGAGGTTTTTTTCAACATAAGTATGGTGAATTATGGACCATTAGTAGGGAGGTATCAGAGTCTTTAATGTTAGGGTTAATGACTAGTATTATGGTGCATTTAGGTGCCCTAATGGCTATGCCTTGTTAGTTAGGTTTTTGCTCGAGTGTTGAGACAGTGTCGCATTGAAGCACATGAAAACACTAAAATAATCAAATACATTTATAAACATCTCATTGAGCCCTAACAATGTCAATCGTACTACAATGACTCAAATGAGGGATCGAACCCAAGAGAATCAAACGTTTAAGTATTCTAGAAAATAACTTTGCACTAAGCAAGCCTGAATGCAATGCAGACAACATAGAGAGAGGCAGAATATGGACAAGTGATGAGCATGCAAACAAGGAAAAATCAGTAAATCATGGAGTGGAATAAGTTACATCATTCATGGATAAAAAATCATGGGCTTCCGTAGTACTAACGTGCGTCCTAAGTAACATGCTTGTGCATCTAAAGTAGTGTCCTAAAAGCATGGATTATCTCTAATTCCACTAACCAACCATAAAGGCCATCTCTGACTCCCGGTGATCGTCTGATTCGCTAGAATCAGATTCTAAGACAATCTCCTAGAATTACTCGCACATCACAAACTACCACGATTTCCTACGAAACATCGGAATTAAGCTACTTTACACCTATCAATTACATCAACAGTGAGGACACAAAAAATCAATCTCCAATTTCATTCATTGAGGTGAGTTACTATATTCATCCCGCTCCCCTCTCGGGCACTGCGGTCCGCTTCTCGAATGAGAGGGTTCATATACTGGTCACTCTCGTGGTTCAAGGGTGATCTCTACGAGGTTTTACAGTGCCTAACTATTCACTAATAGGTATTCACTAATAGGTAGTTACTAAGGCCCTCTCAAGCTTCAAGTAAGGCTATCAATCAATCTCGGGGGTCTATGTCGATGAAAGCTCTCTCGAGCATTTCATTGAACACCTAGATGGTATGCCAATGTAAGTGTCCAACAAACTGAAGATTTAAGATCTTTAAGATTCTCAATTACATGTTTATGTTCATACAAGTTCATAGTTATATGAAAGATTAAAGGCATGATATCTCAAAATATCATGCACAATTTCTACAAGAATATACATGAAAAGATAGATCACAAAAGAACAAGATGAAGCCGAATTCTAGT
>JBBYHH010457046.1:0-11385 GCA_038382905.1 Daphne laureola
ATATGATTAACATTTTTTCTGCAGGTTTCCGCATTTTTATCCACTAGATATGCCCTTGCCCTTACTGAGTACCTTTCAAGGACTCACCCCCTTATCGATTATCGTTTTCAGGAGCTACTGACCAGCAGCCACCGGCTTAGTCTGCACGGCTGATTTTGTACTGGTACCTCAGGTACATATTGATATTCTTGATCTAGATTTAGGTTTTGTCGGGGTAATCCTGATTGGTTTATTGTATGGATTATGGTTATGGAACTGGAATGACTAACAGTTTTAACTTTTTTTGGTGACAGTAGCAGCGGTAGTGAGCGGCATCTTGAATATCACCACTCCACAGTATGTTTTTTGGTATTTTAGTATTTTGGATCTGTAGTGTAGTAAGCATGCACATACATCGGATGACTGTATATTTTTGTGGAACTCCGCACCCAACGATGTGGGTGTTAGTTCCTATCTGATGTATAACTTTAATTGCCTTATTAATCACGTGATATTTCTGTAAAACTACTAACGTGTTTCCGGGTGCAGGTTTAAGCGTTAAGTAAACTAGAAAGATGTGTAACCTAAAAACGCGTTAGAAATTTAAGTTCAGAAAAGTTTTAAAATGGGCGGGTTTTGGAACCGCATCTTTGGACGAACTCCGTTCCGGCGTCACCAGCTTCGTCGATAAACCGCTTCTGCACAACTTCTGACAAGTATCACGGAGGGGTGGTGACATCCCTAATGGAGGTAATCAATGTCAAAATGGAAACCAAGGTGAGTAGAGAAGAACACCAACCCTTTCTAACATGTTTTCTCCTAAGTTTGGTGAGCAAGAAGAGAGATTGATCGGTCCTACACCGGTGCAACATGACTTAAAAATTCCCGATCATGTGCTCACTTATCTAGAAACGTATTGCTTTCATGGGATTGCAAATGAAGATCATAATGAGCACTTGTATCAATTCTCCATTTTATGCAACACTATTGAGTTGAGAGGATTTTTGGAGGAAGCCAAACGGATGAGGTTATTCTTGTTTTCACTCAATGGATAAGCTAAGCGTTGGTATAAGACTTTGGATCCTGAAAAGATAGCTTCATGGGATAACCTTTGACACACTTTTATCAAGAAGTACTTCCCTCTGCAAAAGGCGTTTGAATTGAAGAATCAGATTTTGAGATTTAAGGAAGATCCAGATGAGACACTTGCACTATTGTGGGCAAGATTGAAGGAGCTTATTAAGAGGTTCCCTCAAGCGGGAGTGAAGCGAGATTATCAAGTATGTATGTTTTATGAAGGATTATCCAAGAGAACCAAAAGGCATTTGGATGTTTCTATAGGGGACTGGTTCATGAAAAAAGAGTCGGAGGAAGCTTTGAACCTTTTGGAATTATTGGAAGTTTTGAAAGAACAGCGAACAACGGATAACCGAAGAGGTGCAAATCATATCGGGTGTGGTTTGTATGAAGTATACTCCGATACATCATTACAAGCACAAATGGCAACCCTCACTTCTATGGTATAAAAAATCATGAAGAACCAAGCCAACCAACAAGCTCCAAAGAAAGTATTACTGCTGACTTTTATGAGGACAACAATGAAGAGTGAAAGTTTGTGTAATATCCGGAAAATAGAGGCCAATACCAACAAGGGGGAGGATTCTACAACAAACCCCGACAAATCCCAGACAGCAACAAGGAACATCTTCGAGCAGTGATCCAATGGTAAAAGTTAATCGGATGTTTGAGCAACTCATGCAAAATCTCAACAAGGCATATTCCGTGAATGAAAACAAATTAATGGATGTCCACAAGAGGATGGATGGAGAGCTATCCAACACAAGACCCTCCATCCATATTTTGGAAGCACAAATTGATCAACTAGGTAATTCCCTTAAAACCTTTAACAAAGGAAAGTTCTCATCGGATACCGAGCCAAGCATGCAAGAGCATTGTAAGGTTTTTCATGCTGTAATTATTTGAAGTGGGAAGCCTTTAGTTGAGAATGAGAAAGATAAGAATAAGAAAGTGGAGGAATAAAGAGCAACGGACAACTAGGGGTCTATTGCAGTAAATAGTGAAAAAGTGAGCTCTGAGGCGGGTTTTAGTGTCTGAAACAGTAGGAAGGATGACCCGTTTAATTCCGAAGTCATTTCTCAACTACCCTACCCACATAGACTCTAAAGAAGACATGATTATGATTATTTTATCAAGTTTCTTGAGGTATTCAAAAAAGTGGAAATCAATCTACCATTCTTGGAGGCTATTAGGGAAATTCTCAAATATGCAAAATTTTTTAAGGACCTCCTAACAAAAAAGATAAGGTTTGTGGGAAATGAGCTCATTGTTATGAAAGAGGAGGCTAGCGCGGTAATACAAAGGAAGATCCCAACCAAGCTAAAGGATCCCGAAAGTTTCACAATTCCATGCGTCATAAGACCATTCCATTATGATAAGGCATTATGCGACCTCAGACCTAGTATCAACCCTATGCCTTGGTCAGTATGCCAAAAGATGGGTTTGGTAAATGTTAAGCCAGACTCCATATGTCTTCAATTAGAGGATCGATCATTCACATATTCGAATGGCATCATTGAAGATGTAATTGTCAAGGTTGATAAAATTTATTTTCTGGTCGATTTTGTGGTCCTTGACATGGAGGAAGACACCCGCATGCCTATCATCTTTGGGAGATTTTTCTTAGACACCGGCAAAGATATGATTGATGTGGAGAAAGGGTGTCTCACACTCAAGGTAGCGGACGAAGAAGTGAAATTAAAGCTTGAAGATGCAATGAAAGTTTTGAATGGTGAATTAGTGGAATGTGTCACCCCACTCGCTGTGCGGAAGCAACAGAGCGGGGCGGAGAGGGGGAGTGACTAGCATGGAGCGGGGGCCATTCTGGTGCAGTAGTTCCCATAACCTGGCCTGATGTACATTAACTCCTAAGCATACTGAAAGCTGACACATTCACAAGGTACAAAGTAGGAGGATTGCACTTCAAGTCTCAAACCACAAACACTTAAGCAAATGTTCATATCATTTCATACCATAACAAATTAATTCCTTATATCTCCTTAAAAGTGGTGAAAATTATGTGTCCAACATAATTTCAATTTTGTCCAATTTTCCAAAATGATCATTTTGTCCCCAAAACTGAAATTTGTCAAAATGGCCCGGGATTCACGTACCAAAACCAAAATGTGAAATTCTGTGGAAACAAGTCTCAAATGAAGTCCCAGGACATGATACTTAATAGAAAATATGCCCCGCACGTTTAAAACGTAGTCCCGGTACTACAGAATCTTGCCCCCTAATAAATATTCAAAAAAATTAATGTCATCCTGGGGTGGGCTGTAAGATCCTCCCCCCTTAGGATTCTTGGTCCCCTAAGAGTATCCTAAATGTCAGAAATGCCTCTGAACACCCTTACCAGGGCTCAAACCGCAAGTTAAGCAGAATGAAACAATTCCTGAGTACTTACCTAGGAAACTGACATTTCATAGAAACCTCATACTAAACCCCAACACAGAAGAGCCACCGACACCTTGTCATAAACAGGGTTCGGTGCTACGGACTAACTACTTCCGAGTGGTCAGAACTAAATCTCAGAAGTTCTCCTTAAACTTACCAATGCAGAACATGCCAGATACCTTAGACATAATCACGAAATCATACTGATGCCAAAACAGATCATACCACTAACTGACACTGAACTGAACTGTATTTTGTCACAGATTCCAAATCCAAACTGTCATCAGAACAACTGGTGATGCGGAACAGAACACACTGCAGGGTGTATCACAGAACAGAACACCTAAATGGTGTATTACAGAACAGAAACACATTAATGGTGTAAAACAGAGCGGAACACCTGAACGGTGTAATACGGAACAGAACACCTGAATGGTGTGATACAGATCAGAACACCTAAATAGTGTGATACATAATAGAACACCTGAATGGTGTGATACAGAATGGATAGTGGATAACCAGATTTTAAACCATAGACTACCTGAACAGAATCACAAAGTGACTACATGCCCCTACGACTCGCAGACAATCAGAATGGTCAAATATCAAACAGCGGGCACTAAAATGACCAAATGACTAAATTACAAGAACAAAGATCCCAGTACAAAAGTACCAAACACGTTGGCACAAATCCTAAACCTTGTGGCTTATGTGCCCACATTGCTCCCTTAGAACAGATTAATCTGATAATGAGGTGTGGGGTGTAATGAGTCTTGTGCCGCAGATGCCTCCTAAACCATGCCATACAATGTGGACCACGGCCAGACGGAATGGAGCTCAAACTCCCATGTGATCCCACAATGCAAAATGAACCACAAGACACCACGTATCTTCAGACTCTTAGTCTCGGAGTGTCAGAAAAACCGAACATACTAAACTTGTCTCATAAGGTGTCATATGTACAAACCAACATCGGCAACCCAATGCTAATTTTGGATGTCTTCAATGATCTCTTATAATAATTTGTACATACAGAACGTCACCAAATTGATGTATGCCATACAATGCGGACCACGGCCAGACGGAATGGAGTTTAAACTCCCATGTGATCCCACAATGCAAAATGAACCACAAGACACCACGTATCTTCAGACTCTGAGTCTTAGAGTGTCAGAAAAACCGAACATACTAAACTTGTCTCATAAGGTGTCATGTGTACAAACCAACATCGGCAACCCGATGCTAATTTTGGATGTCTTCAATGATCTCTGATCATAATTTGTACATACAAAACGTCACCAAATTGATGTATTTCATATCCAGAATATGTACTATGAAATTTCCTTTATTGGAAATACATCTGGCACGGAAATCACAATCACTGACAATCCACTGACACGTGTGATGTCAATCCTATAATAAGTTAGAGGATTTCCCCTTTGACAGAGATTAACGCACGTCTCTAAAACATCCTGAGGTTAAAACTGAGTGGTCAACAAATAGAGCACCGTGTCGGTGCAACAACAGACTCAAATATCAGACGGAATCAAAATACCTTGTTGGTGTACCATAGGATGGAACTTGTGCAGAATGGATTGTTGGAGAATAACTATCACAAAACAGAACTTCGAGATGGAGTGTCATAGCCTGACCCCAAATCAGAATACATGTGTGGGTCGACCCAATATTGAACAAAGTTGAAGTAGCATAACTCGGAACCACTCCCTCTGTGGCAACCAATAGCTCCCTGAAGAAGAACTCTTGTTCTTCCGTGAAAATTTAACCAGACTTGATCTCGAACAACTTATCCTTCCCAAGACAAGGTACGGAGCTGCAGTCCCTACCTGCGAAATTCTAAAATTCTGACTCACGAAATCAGAATAGTAGGGTGGTAGGCAGACCAACCCTATAATCCCTAGCTTTCTCGATGGTGGGAATCTTCACCATAAAGTAACCTTAGTGCTTATTTTCCACTTCATAAACAAGGCAGAATGTCATTAACACGATTCCTCGAATAGCTCACAGATAAGGTCCAAGACCCTGATCCTCGAGTAACCGATATAAGGTATAGGATGTCAAAGCAGAAGTGAATCTGTGCTGAAGTAACCCACAAACACATTCAGAGATTCGAGGATCATAATAGTGCACTTCCTGAATCACTGGCGACAATCAACTAAAGGCGGTTTAACCTGATGATAATATGATCTTCTAACTCATGAACATCTCTAAACACTGACTAATAAAGCGCTGACTAGAACCCAATTCAGACAATGCTCAAAATACTAAATATCACAAAGGGGTCAAACTTTAAGCTCTCACGTGGTTAGTGCATCCATAAGTATGTATAATTATCTGACCAGAAATACCTCATAATTGAATCCAAATACCTTGACGGTGTATAGAACAAAATAAGATGTCCAACCGATAAGGTATTTAGCGGACCACAACTAGGTGTAACAACATCTTCAGTCTTACTTGACAGAAGTGGTTGACACTAGGTCTGGCACACAAGTGCAGAAATCAAACACAAACTGAGTGCTGTAGACACAAACTCCAACCTCCCGGATAGGAGCGAAAATAGATGACACTTGTCATGCCATAGAATCTGTAGAAAACTGACAAAACTGAATGTGGATTAGGGTTCACAGTCCCAGACGTGCCTCTGAATGTCACCCCCGAATACAACTCTGTCTAAGACCTTTGACCACAAATTCTAACACATACTTACCAACCAGACTGAGGTAACTGATGGATGACTGATATACAAACCCTGAAACTTGTCACACTCAGTGTGCCTATAGATGCAGAACCACTGAATCTGACAAACTGACCTAATGACACCTTCCGCCGACCAACTCTCTCACTAACCAGACATACTCGTACCACCGTCTGCTACTATTCGGTGGGAGTGGTAGTTTAGACTACCAGACCGAGCCTCCCAGTGTTGTCCCAACCCTCAAGGTGCATCTCGTTGCGTCCTGAGTCAGCTACCGGTATTCCAACCCGGCAATCACAGACAGTACCAAGCCCTACTACTAACTGGTACTTGCTGACATCAACTAAACTGATCTTGAAAGTCCCCCTCTATACAAACATCAGTGGGAATTGTAATTACTCTACTGTCTTAAGGTTGATGTGGAATGTGTTGGATTAAACTGGCATCTTTTTCTTGGTAACTCGGTACATTTCAGAAACATCATACCGTAGTATCGAACGATACATAATAGAGATTATGGGCGGTATCCCCGATGTGGTACCCAAGTATCATTGACACCCAGTCCTTGCTCACAGAAGATTGATGCACAGATCTTCTGTACATCTCCTCTCACTCGAAGCCACCTGTTGTTGCGGCTGCTCATCCTAACAGTCATGCCCTTATTGCTCTTCGGATGATGCTTTGACATTTGAATTGCCTATTGATTTCTTTACTGAACCTGATCTGATGCAGATATAGAAGGTGATAATTGTTACTATCATTTCAGAACTTGTAGTTATCACTTGTTACTTCCTAATGATGGTTACCACTTTCAGAACCTGTAGTTGCAGAACTAACTTTAACCTAAAATTCAGAACTTTACAAAAAGGATTGAAGTCCTTACACAACTGACATGCTGATAGACTCAGAAAATCACAGACAGGAAGCAAAATAGAATCCTGACAAGTTGATCACAGATCCTCTTGTTGTTGTGGTTGTCATGATTGTTGCTTCAGGTTCAGTTATACCCTTCACAAACTTTTAGAGGGAGTGGGGCCTCGACCCCTACCCTTCGATGTTAGATCTCGCTGCTGGTGAGTATTTCCCCATAACCTGAAACTGTACACCAAAATAAAGAGCACTACAGAAATGCTTAACTACCTAACAAAAGAAAGTAGTATTATTCCTAAAGGCTCTGTAGTGTAATGCAATGCATGAATGTAGATAACCAAAGCAGAAGAACAGAATCAAATCATATCACCTGACAGACACAGATCAGATAGATGGGTCACCATTAGATCATAATCATAACAGAAAACTGCTTCTTGAATTTACCCCAGCTTGCATGATGTTAGATTTAGATGTCCATGCCTTGATGATCAAATCTGTGCAATCCAAAATCATAGAAGAAAATCCTAGAACTTAACCACACTGAGCATGTTTAGACTGACTGGCTGCAGTCCCACTTCTCAGTCCAAGGTAGTTCTGGTAAGGAGGTGTCCACACTCCTCACTGAACTATCCGGGAATTCATTGGTGGCACAGGCTTTGCCCATCCAAACACACCCCTCTGAAGTCCTTTCTTGGAGTAAAATATATTTTGATAACTGATTCTAAAAATCCATGTTCTGATACCAAGTTGTCCCCCCCCTCACTGGGCGGAAGCAATGAATTCAGGTGGAGAGGTGGAGGGGTGCAGCAGTTCACATAACTTGGCCTGATGTACCTTAACTCCGAAGCATACCAAAAGATGGCACATTCACAAGGTACAAAGTAGGAGGATTGCACTTCAAGTCTCAAACCATAAACACTTAAGCAAAATGTTCATATCATTTCATACCCTAACAAATTAATTCCTTATATATCCTTAAAAGTGGCGAAAATTATGTGTCCAACATAATTCCAATTTTATCCAATTTTTTAAAATGGCCATTTTACCCCCGAAACTGAAATTTCGCAAAATGACCCGGGATTCATGTACCAAAACCAAAATGTTAAATCCCGTAAAAACGGGTCTCAAAGAAGTCCTGGGACATGATACTTAATAGAAAATGTGCCCCGCACATTTAAAATGAAGTCCCGGTACAACAGAATCTGGCCCCCGAATAAAATATTCAAAAACATTACTGTCATCCTGGGGTGGGCTGTAACAGAATGCCTCAAGATTGACCATCATGAGATGTGGCTAAGGAAACAAAAGGATTGGAATGACAAGTACTATCGAGAAGTCAAAGAGAGAGAACACTTTAAGGAAAATAATTTACTTGAGGAAGAAGATTTTGATTGGAAGGAGGTCAAAGGCAAGGATGCTACTAAGAATGAGGAACTCTGGTCGCCTCTTTCTATTAAAATTGGTGAGGAGGTTAGGACACTCCAACCCATCACCAATACGATGGAGGATGGACATTCCATCAAAGAGGCTAATGGAGGGCACTTGAGCAAGAAGAATGACCATATACAACCTAGTAAGGTTAATAGGGCTTTTGAGAGCCCAATTCTGGTACTTCATACCACTTCTAACAAGAAGAAGAAGGGAAAGGTACAAAAGACAATGGATATGAGGAAATTGAAGGAGAAGCTAGAGGGCATTCCATTTGTCTATGTTTGGAAAATGAAGGACAACTGATGGAAACTCAAGCGCCCACCGATACCACCTCTGACCATTCAGAGCTCTGTGCCCACCTCACTTGACCCAACTTGATTTCACCACCAATGCCTAGCCAAGTGTGAGAAATGTGGCATTAGTCGGAGGCACCGCAATGGTTTAAGTATTTATGTGTTTTTTATGTTAATAGTTTAGGTTCTTTTTAATTTTGGTCTAATAAAGCCTAACTACTTTGGTTGAGACCTTCTCAAGGACTTGGATGCTCAATTGGAGCACAATAATGGAAGGAGGCAACAATTTGTTGAAGAATTGAAGAAAATGGTGCAAAATGTAATGAAGGCAAGCAAAATGAGGAGTTTCGGACTACTCAAGGCGCTAGTCCAGGCACCATACAGTGGCACCATGTACACCCACTAGTGCCACTTAAAGCTCATGGAAGAACAATTTTTAGCACATGGAGCCAGTCTAAGGTTCCATATATAATTCCTTACTATAGAGCTGACGCATGCCTAGAGCCAAAATAAAGAAAAATACAGATGGGAGGTGCCATTATGAGGTGACATGCGGCGTTATAAGGCACAAGTTTGGGAGAAAAGGTTGTACAAGGTGCCAGTTGCTGGCCCAAGAATCCTGCACCAAGCCCACCTACTGGTGCTAGTACCTAGCACCATTATAGCACCTTGAAGATGCGCCTCTCACACCTGAAGGATCCTTTGCTCCAATTGTTTTCCCTTCAACAAGTTTATCTTCAATTCTTCCTTGAGGCACAAGAAATGCCAAATTCTCCAACATTTCTACTCCAATTGGTAAGGCATAAACAACTAACACCATAACACATAGATGGAAAGGTACAATTTCACCTCTACATCTTTGTTTTGGAGATCACAAGGTACTAATATTAACTTAAGCTTCATTTTGGTAGTTAGAGGTTACAAATTGATTTGTTTGTCTTCCCCAACCTCTTAAGCATGCTTTCTGAATGTTTGATGCTGTATGAGGTCTAAGTATATTGAACTTAATTCTTTCCATGATTTGTGAGTTAATTGACAAAAGAGAGCATGTATTTGAAATGAAAATACAAAAATTGAGTTTCATGTCTTGTATGATATATCATGAGAACTTTTCACATAACACTTGTATGTTCCATTGATGATATGTTTAGTGTGATGCAATATTGACATGTGATAAGTATGCTTCATGACATGCCCAAAAAAATTGAAAATGACATCCTCGCTCAATTCTCAAAATTGCATATTTTCACATCATGACTCTCTTGCATTCATGTCACATGCTTTGTGTGCATTGCATACATGGTGACTTATATCTCTTAAATTCTTTGCACTTTCATGATAACATACCAGTTACAAATGGCATCTTGAGTGTGACCTTTCTAAATACTTTTTTTTGTGAGTCACACTCCCTACCTTGTGCTACTTTGAAAAGAAAGAAGATGGACCAATTCTTCATACTTTACAGAACTCCGTGAGTGAGTAGTTTTTACCCGTACCTAAAAGGCATGAAGGGGGCCTCATTGGCCCCCAAGGTATGATTCCCAATTCTCCTAACATTTTATATCCCCACAGACTTGCTTTAATTTGGGTTTGGGTGGGATTTGGTTGTATTGGTTGGAGTTTGGTATGATCATGCGTTTAATGAGTATTTAGTTCTAATCACCACCCAAGCATATAGTTTTATATTTTCTAGGATGTACATAATGTTTTTTTTAAAAACCCGTAAAAATCAAAAACATTGCCTAAAAGACAAAAAAATTGAAAAATTGAAATTTTTTGTAGGCATGTTGTATATGGAATATGATTAGTGTGTATGCTTTCTATGATGGACTTGCATGTTGTATAGCATGGTTTGAGTTTTTATAGCAACGAATCTTACTTGTAGAATGTTTGTGGACTTTATGTGAAGTTTTGTTTTGAGTGTTGTATGGTGCTAATTTAGGCTTAAAGTTGGTCCTTAAGAATGAAAAGCTTCACATAGGAGGGCTAGAAAACTAAGTTAATCGAGATTGTATGAACCTTGATTTAGCTAGCTTGTGAATGATAATATGCTAGGTGGGTACCTAATACTTGTACTCTAAGTTTAGTCCATTTAGAATGATAGTTATCGTTATGGGTGTTAAAACCGTGGCTTGGATTAACTCCATCTTCCGAGTGCAAACTTAAATTACAAGTATGCGTTAAATCCCACATTAAGGTGGTGGATCCCGGGATGATACTTAGACTTATTTTTTACTACACTATAATCATGGCCTATAGTCCCTCTCCTAGTATCTTACCCTAAGATATTAGGCACCCATCCTATCACACCACCCCCTGCAGACATGGCCCGGCGGGAAGCGGTCGCGGGGTCGGAGGGCGGCGGTGCGACAGTCCCTGAAAATGCGCACCACAGTAGTGTGGGAAACCCACGTAACGGTCCTAACATGCGGAAGATAGAACATACCTTAGAAGCAATCCTTGCTCCTATAAAATAGAACACTAACAGATAGCAGATATACTCAGCTCAGCTCAGACCAGATGCTCCGAAAGAAGGCTGCCTCACGCAAGCGCTTCCCGATAAAGTAAACATACAGCAGACCAAACTTAAACTTTCATACATAACAGAATAGTCCAAACAAC
>JBBYHH010457266.1:0-11384 GCA_038382905.1 Daphne laureola
ATAGTCACACTTGATGCATTTGTAATTAGCTTCACTCAGTGTCTAATTGAGTGAAGAGCAATAGAACACGAGTTTTCATCTATGTTTGACCCAAATATAAGATTTACTACTATTTTTTTTATTATCCATTTTCACCTCTATTTTCACTATCTATGGTACAATTTACCATCAAACTTTAATTTAAGCCACAATTTACCACTATGTTTGTTAACGGATGGTGTATTCCTGAATATTCCGTAAAATAAAAATATATGGGATCTATGTCACTCTAAATTTAACTTAAAACTTTGAAAATTTAACAGATACTCCCTAAATTTATGACTTGAACCTATTGTTATTTGATATGTTAACATCTTAGAGAACCAATAATTTTTTGAACCCGTGACGAATTTGGGTATTTAAACTAGTTAGATACTGTAAAACAATAAAAACTAAAAACAAATAGGTCATCACATCCATATTTTCTTTTGTGTGTCCCTTCCATGTCCCATATTATAATTAATTAACACCGTTAATATTTTTTACCGTTAACTTCTGTTAAAAAAAGTAACAGATGATTTAATAATGTTAATTAATTACAATAGATGGAAGGAACATACGAAAATGGGACACATGATTTAGACTCCAATTATTTGGGTATGAAAAAAGTATAACGTTTAACCATGTCAATGAGCCAAGAAGGCAAGACATCCACCTAGCTAGACATAACTAAGTGAAAGTGAGACAAATGGAGTAGATGTTAGAAAGTAACATCTTGATGTATACATGCATGTTTGTTTTTTGATCAGATGGGCATTCGCTTATGAGCACTGTAATTAGGTGATAGCTATAGTTAGTCTTCCATTTTTATACATAGAAATGAAAGTATATATCTGCCCTAAACAAAAGGGACCCAAGATAACTTGAACCAGAAGTAAACTATCAAATACTACTACTATTTTAATTCATTTCTTCTGGCGTCTATGCTGTCTGATACAGTGTATTCTGCAACTAAAAAAACTATAACCCATTCCAATTTCCATAACTACAAATTGTGGGCACATGTTAATTAATTCTGGCTAAATCATTGGTATAAAAATGAGTAAATGACACGAGACGCGATCTAGGGAGAGGAATTAGGGGATGAGGTGGGCATGTGACGATTACTTGGCATGCAAGCTAACGCCACTGTCAAAACCTCCATATTTTGCCATTCATATGTAATACGAAGAAGACTTTCAGATACACCGGTGCATAAAACTGATAGATTTCATTTAGAGAAGATTAAACAAGATAAAGAAAAATACACACTCCGTCCCAGAATTATTAAAATGTTTATTTTTTAATATTTAATCTATGATTTTATTTTTCAATCATTTTAAAATATAAATTTAAAACTTTTATATACAAACAAAAATTTGATGTATCTATTTTACAAACGTATTTTATTTATATTTTTTTTATAATAGAATAATATAGATAAATTGAAATCAAATAAATATAAAAAATCAGATATTTATTTGTGTAAATCTAGACAATTGAGAAAGATCTTAAGATTTAAAACTTTTTTTATGCGGAATGGATATGCATAATTCATGCAACCGACACCAACTACAACTAGGTAGCTATGCTACTATATATGTATGTTTATGTGATCAATTATATAGAAGATAGGTTATGTTGACAACAAGATGAATATCTCCAATTTGTCCACATGAGATCAACTTCATATCATCTCAATTGTTATGGATATAAGAATATGATCATTTGACCATAATGCTAATCACAATAATAATCTAGTTAATCACAATGATTCATTGCGTCTGAAAATGACAATGATTTTGCTGCGTTTGTACAGTGTACAGCTTTATGGACCATAGCAGAACATGTTTGGCAGTTGTTTTCGATGCCGTCTTTTATTTGAACGGTTAAAATACCTGATCCTTCCTATTCAAGAACTCTAATCTCAGAATCGTTTGGAAAGTGAAAAACCAATTTATCCCACTTTTTTTTGGATTAAAGTGATAAGTGGGATGAACCTCATCCCATTCTTCGAGCGTACCAACAAAGGATGCTCGTAAAAAATGAGATAAAATCATTCCCTCCTTTCTTATCCCTACAACTAAACATGACCTACAATTCTAGAAGGGAGAAGGTCCAAAACAGCTACCAACATTTACCTTTTGGGACTTCACGAAAAAAAGACTCGTTTGCCATCATCATTATAATTTGTGATGTAAATTTGCCATTACCGTTGAAATTATCTTACATAGTGTGTCAGAATCGTGACAGAAATTCAACTCCGTTACTCAGATTAATGGTAAAAAGGATCCAATAAACACATTGAGTAATAATATTGGACCAACAAACTTAGAATACTCATAAACGAAAGCCTTTTTTTCGAGAAGTGACAAAAAAACGTCAAAAGGCAAACATTGATGGTAATTTTGGACCATTTCACATTCTAGAAACTGTGAACAAATGTTCATAATCGTGATTTCAACCATGTCAAGACAACATAGACAAAGGTAAATGGTTGAAAAAAAAGGGCAATCAAAGGTAATTTGGTTGTAAAATTGCCAATTTTCCCTAGGTAGGGGTAAAAGACAGCTATAATCCATCTAAAACGAAAAATAAAATTAAAAATCCAGCTACAACCCAAGACAAAATAGAATTGATAAAGGACAGCTTCAAGGAAGACAGGTCGTTAAGGACGAAGAGCAACGCATGGGAACCACCTCATCACCTCACCTTCAAACTTCAGGCGGCTAAGCTTGAATTCCCCACCAAAGCTTTGATGATGGAGCATGATGATGATGATGAAGATGGACATCCTCAGAGCTTGCTACAAGCGAAGAAGGAAGAACTGATGAGAACAAAGGAAGAGCTTAACATAGCCAAGGAAAACGCCACTCAATCATGGCTAGACTCTCGGCCTCTCATCGATGAGCTCGAAAGGTTCAAACAAGAATTGGAGGATGCCGAGAAACAGTCGTCTGTGACCCTTTCAGCTGTCTTCGAGCTAGAGGCGGAGCTGCTAGCGATCAACAAGGCTGTTAGAGCGAAAAAGGAGGAAGAGCTCGAGGTGTCTAAGATGATCAACGAAACCACTCTAGCGATTGATCGGACACGTGATGAGTTGGAAGAGCTCAAAGCAGGAAAGCATAAGGAGCATAGAGTAAGATCGAGACAGAAACAGACCTTGCGGATGAAAAGGCAGACACTTCGGTCCCTACAACTTGGGCTCCGAGCTGTGCGGATTGAGTCTCAGGCGGTAGGAGCATCTGCAGCCAAAGCCCTTCACTTCATTAGTATCTCAGAAACAGATGATACAGTTCAACTCCCAGAAGAAGAGTATTATGAGATGCAGAAAAGGGAGAAAGAAGAAAGCTCACTTGCAGTTTGGAGGATATCTGTGGCGGAAGAGCAGAAGCTTGCAGCAGAAGAAAGCAGAGAGAAGGCGATTGTGAGATTAAAAGTACAGTCAAAGAAAAGATCTTGGAAGGAGAAGAAAAAAGGATTGGAGGATGAACAACAAAAACCTGGGATTGTGAAGGAGAAAGGACTTGCTGATGAAGACATAGAAGAAGGGGAGAAGGGTTATAAGGGTATGAAGGAAAAAGAATTTGCTAATGAAGAAACAGGGAGTGAGATGGGATACTGGGGTGTGAAACAAAAGGAAATAGAAGAATTTAAAGAAAGCATGAAGGGATTCAAGGGAGCGAAGAATGAAGGATTCGTCGATGAAGCTGGGGAGTTAAGCTCCATACGAAACGAATCAGTCAACAACAGGCCATTCACTTCAGCTAGGACTCCACCAACTCAGAGGAAATATGGCTCCAATAGCATGAAACAATGGGAAGCATCCAGATCCAGCAGCGGAAGATTCACTGCAAGAAAGAATCCATCCTTCTTAAGTAAGATAAAAACATCTTGTAGTCGCATAAGCAAAATGTTGGGTCTGGTTTCAACTAGGCCATGTCACAGACAATCAGCAAACGACAGATCATTTTAGTCGCATTGTGTTTCGAATTGTACACTGCTTGAAGAGTACTTATTCACACAGTGATTGGCAGGTGTTGGAGCAAATAAGGGCAAGCATGATTAGAGGAAGTTTGTCTAAAATCATAGTGACCAGGACAGTCACAATGATCATTCTATTAATTTCAAATTATTCAAGAATACATGTAGTCTCATCATTCTCTTCTCTTTCCTTTCTGTCCTAGCATTTCATTTTTTGACACCGGAGCCCCTGGTAGTGGGGACTAATCTTGAGAATCCTAAAGCAGTAAAGGCACAAAATCTTTCTCATAAGGCAAGAATTTTACCTTTGAAAGCCAGAGGTTCGTAGGATAGATCTTCTTCCACCTGCCCTGAGGTTTCCCAGTGGTGAGTGTAGCCTACAATAGCTTTAGTGGACATAAACATAAACACCAAACGCAGCACGACCGATAAAACACCCATCCAGTATTGTCATTTCCTATATACAGGATGTGCTTCAGACCAAAGCCTGGGGAAGAGCAAAAATGTGAACCCATAGCACCCGTAACCAGTTGTATAAATGGATCATATCTCTATTTGTAGCAATGCAGAATACATATATCAAAAGGAAAGGAGCTTGAAGTTCAACATATGGCACAAAACCATGCTGAAGTTTCACATGCCAGTGGCATTTCAGGATTAGAAAGTTTCGATTACCTAGAATATGCCTGCTTGTTGCTTCTTTCCTAATTAAATCTCATTTTCAGATAACCTAAAGTAGTTCTTTTGAAGAATCAAAGTCTAGGTTATAGTATGAAATTATGTTAGATGAAGCTCAACCTTCTTTCAGAAAGTTGAGCTCTCTTAACATTGCTTCATCTTGAGAATTGAACAAACATAGAGCAAAACTAAAGTCAGAACTCAAACTTAAACGGGAAATGCCAATGTGGCCGAGCTCTATGTCAGGGCTGAGTATAACCCTTGATCTAGGGATGTGTTACATTCATATCCCTAAACATCATGCATTAATGGCTCCCTATTACTATATCAAAGTTAATTTAACGACACATTCTTGATGTTCAAGCACAATTGCTTATATTGAAACTCTGTGATGGAATTTCCATGAGACGTATAAATACTATTAAGAAAATATATATCAACCTAGACCTCAACAACTAAACAATCCACATGAATGATAAGTATTCAAACACAAACAGGTAAGAACTCATCTAATATAATCAAGTTAAGCTTAGTTTACTGCTACCGTATAGAGCAAAAGGCAGAAAAAGAAAATTCTGTACTCTGGAGCATAGTTTTAGACAATCAAGAGACAAAAAAAAAGTAAAATATTGAACTGGAATGAGAGAAATTTTAGAATTATCTGAATGTTAATTTCTTCTCCTAGTAAATTTTGGCAAAGCAAAGACAGTGTCCTTATGGACACGTTTGGTGTTAGAATCAGATAAAATATGACAAAAGTTTACAAACATGGAGTAATTCAATAATAAGAAAATAGACACCTAAGACTAATGATAACCGCTCAAGATGTGTTTAGGCACAGAGGCGATTGCTGAAACAGCTTCGGAGGTGAGTACCGTGTCAACCAACTTTCCTGATCACTGAAGTTTGTGGGGAAATGGGTCAAGCTATTGCCTACCATTGTCTAGAGAACATTCAGACCAATCAACCTGGATAATTTGAAATTGAAAAACTCACAACTGATTAGTACAACTTGATAGCAAGACCTTAACAGTAAGCATCACAAGTAAGGAGGAACAAAAGGGCAGAGGATAGAACAGGCCAATAAACGGCCCTGCTGTCTTTACCTTTTATAATAAAAAGAATTAATGCAAAAAGAAAATGAAAAAAAAAAAAGAGTGACAAAGACGAGCATATGAAGAAAGCTAAAATTCCAGCTATCACAACAGTAAGAAAACAGCCACCTCAGGAGCATATGCCCGCTGGAGTTGAAGCAAATACAAAAGAGAGCTTTAAAGATGACAAACTATTAAAGACAAATTCTAACATAGGCCTCATCAACTTGCATCTATGCTAGCTTAGAAGATGTGTCTTGTAGCCCCTAAATGAATATCATCTGCAATTAGAGCAGAAAACTGGACTCATCGACAGACCAGCCTCTAAATGTAACATTTCCAACAGCTTAACTTGTATTGCTCAGGAAATTTTGTAGTTTTTTTCTGCTCAGAGAATGGAGCATGATGAAGGAAATCAGAGGGGGCTGGTGCAAGAGAAGATCGAAGAGCTGAAGAGAACAAAGGAAGAGCTAAACAGAGTGAAGGATGAAGCCACACAATCATGGTTAGATTCTAGGCCTCTGATTGATGAGCTTGAAAGGTTGAAACAAGAATTGGCAGATGCTGGGACACAATCCTCCATGACCCATTTTTCATTTTCAGAGCTAGAAACAGAACTCCTAGAAATTAACAAGGCTGTCAGAGTGAAGATGGAGCAAGAACTCAAGGCATCTAAGATGATCAATGAAACCATTTTAGCAATTGATCAGACACGTGATGAGTTGGAAAAGCTCAAGGAAGAGAAGCATAAGGAGCATATAGTAAGATTGAGCCTGAAACAGAACCTGAAGCTCAAAAGGCAGACATTTCGAGCACTAAAACTTGGGCTCCGAGCTGTGAGAATAGAGTCTGAGGCGGTACAAGCATCTGCAGCCAAAGCACTTCGCTACATCAGTATCTCAGACACAGATGATACAGTGCAACTCACAGAGGAGGGGTACTATGAGATGAAGAAAAGAGAGAGAGAAGAAACATCACTTGCAAATTGGAGGATAACTGTAGCTGAAGATCAGAAGCTTGCAGTAGAAGAAAGTCGAGCGAAGGTCATCATAAGATTAAAAGAAACGCGGTCAAAGAAAGGATCTAGGAGGGTGAAAGAAAAAGGATTGGAAGATGAAGAACGAGTAGGTGACAGAAGACCTAGGAGTGTGAAAGAGAAAGGAATTACAGATCAAGATACGGAAGTAAGAAGGGATTTAGAGGTGTGAAGGACAAAAAAATTGTAGGTGAAGAAACAGGAGGTGAAAAGAGGTGTAGCGGCGAGAAGCGAAAAGAATTAGCAGATAAAGATGAGGAAGGCAAGAAGCGATCTAGGAGATTGAAGTATGAAAAATTATCAGATGAAGAAACAGAAGCTGAAACAAGAACAGCCAGCAAATGGAGCTCCCAAGGAAACAAACCAATCAGCAACAGGCAATTTACTTCAGCTGAGACATCAACTCTGAAGATATATGGCTCCAATAGCATGAAGAGATGGCAAACATTCAGATTCAGCAGCAGAAAATGCATCATAAAAATATATCCATACATCGTAGGCATGATAAAAAAATCATGTAGTCCAATAAGAAAACTTGTTGGTTTGATCTCAACTAAGCCCTGTCAGAAACCACAAGTGAAGCACAGTTAGTTTCAATTGAATTGAATTAAAGTAACATCTGCTTGAGGAAGAAAAACTTGTGGAGTGATTGGGAGACGTTGGATAAGGGAAGGCATAATTGGGGAATATTTGACCAGTCACAGTGATTAGCACAAATATGGTGATCACACCATCATTTATACTTGTTTATCATTGTCTAGAAACCAGCTTTTGGTTTCTGTATATGTTGTTGTGTAGTATTACTTATAAGTACCCCTTTTATACTCTAAATTTATGAAGGTACACGCAGTCTTATTGTTCACTTCAGTTTCTCCTCTTTTGTAGTACATGTAGAACCCCTTCTGTACCCAAGTTATTTCAAGAACACTATAGTCAGAAATGCCAATGTGGATCTGCCTTAGTGGTCAAGGTTGAGTATTGCCCTTGAAATAGGGACATGTTACATTCAAGTTCTAAACATCATGTGTTGTTATTAATCTCTCTCTATTAATATGTTAGGGATGATTAATCAAAATATTCTCAACGTGCTTGATAAATCTGTACTCTCAAATGAAATTTCAAAGAGATGTAAAAACACTGAAAGAAAGCATCCATCCAGACCTCAACAGCTGAACAATCCTCATAAATACTCAAACAAACAAAAACACATAAGCACAACCTATTTTATGGCGACTTAGTATTACCCTATAAAGCAGAAGACAAATACAGTAAGCAAATATCTATAGAGAAAACATAGTTTTAGACCCTCAAGTGACAATAAGACCGAAATATTGAATTGGATAAAGGGACATTATATTTCAATTGGATAGCAGGACATTTGAGAACTATCTGAAAGTTAATATCCTTCGTCTAGTAAACATTTCCGAAGGAAAGCCATGGTTGTCTAGTGTCATTTTAGAACATTTCGGGCTCACCTACTGGTAAAATGTGTATCATACATCTAAATGAAGAATGGTTAAGCTGGAAACAGACACAATGGAGCTTGTTCAAAGACAAATTTACAGTCTCCATAAAGTTGGCACCAAAACATTCAATAGGATGTTATTTAACAGAAACAAAGGCAACCATTAAATTCTTTTGAGAGGCCATCTGTTTCAAGACCAACAATTTGATGAACTGGTTCAACTCTACCCTCTGTCAGACTATCATTCAAGATATAGCACCTACCAGGTGTTCTGACTACAAAAGCATCAACTCAAAACCGTGGTTCAAATGTAAAAATGAAAACACACAAACAGGAAATGGCAGCAGGGAAGTACACACGGCCGGGAATTCTCAGATTCCCATTAGAAGGGTTCAGTTCATGTAACATGTACAGGCAATAGGCAATTTTAAACACATTTTACCAGAGAGATGTAGCCATTGTTTACTGTTTCCCCGAGCAAGTGCGAATTTGATTATCGTCGACCGGCTCAAGCCTAACCGCAGATCTCTTTCTTTTTTCTTTTTCTTTTTCTTTTTCCTTTGATTTTTCAGATATTAAACTCACAGAAACCCCCCCAAATGTTACCTAAACTTGCAGTTACATCCTCATTCTCTAAGAACCGCACACTTACTCACCTCTGCAGTCTGCAGTCTGCACTTCTGCGGTCAGGCAAAAGATAATTCTGATTTTGAAAATTGGAGGCAAGAGTATAATAAAAGTATAGACCAAAGATAAAAGAATCTTTTTTTTTTTTTAAGATTTACTGAAATTGTTTAGGTAAATAAATAAATTACTACCCTGTTTCGAAGAGCGGACTGGATATCTAGCGTAAACAAAGGTAAATATTACACCTATTTTCCTTAAGTTTGTTTTATCATTTGCTTTTGAAATATTGAAGTTAGAGGTTGAATTCTTTTCTTTTTTTCCCTGAAGGTTCTAATAGCTTCTCTAAATCTTTGATGTTAAAAGATACTCCCGTTGAATGATATTTTCAAACATATAGATAAACTTTCCGCTATTCCTTTTCCAAAAAAAAAAAGGTAGTCTCTTGTGTTTTAAAAAAAATTAAGTACTCTCTGTCTCATGGAGTATTAGTTATCCATTTAAAAAATAGGAAAACAAAAAGGTAAAGAAACAGGGAATGAGACAAAGACAGGAATATATAAAGCCACACAACACAGCACTCTTCACAATTTGAGGAACAAATTTAAGCCAGGCTAACACCAAGTCAATAGTAAGAGAATCCTCAACTATTCACAAAAGCTGGTTAGTGCATTCTCTTAAGGCCAAACACACATTCAATTGCATTTAGATGTGTTTTCCAGAACCTGAAATGCAGCAGATTGATCATTAGCTCCAGTCAGTTTCTTGTACCACTAGAGTCACTGAACTGCTCAATATTGGCGCCCTTATAAGTATCCAATACAGCATCAGCAGTTTCTGAAAGTTCATTCCTCATACTTGAGATCTTGGATTCCACAAATTCTTTGTATTTAGATACTGAATCAACAAGTCTAAACAGATCACGAGCATGAACTTGAATTTCCTCTTCACATCTTTTCGTTGCGTCATCTAGCTCCTGCTGGGCAGCCTTCAGTCATCCAAAGTTAAAATGTCAGAATTAAGAAGATCAGTCACAGTTTCTGGTAGAGGAACAGTGTAAACAAGCACTTAAGTTTCAATGAGGATGAATGGACAACCACAGATCAGTTGTAGAAATAAAAGGATAGAGTTACGATAATCAATAATACCTTGAGAAGCTCTGCTGCCTCCCTTTCCGCTGCACCAGTGTGGTCTTGGATCTCCTTCTTTATCAAGACCATTTGAGCTTCCACCTAAAAGGTGCAGTAAACTGTGAGCCTTAAATCCAGGCACTACAAACCAATCTAGATACATTAAAGAAGTTAAAGAAACTCAATTCGGGGTACTACATCTACTAATAGTTACAGTATATAAGGTAGGACATGAAAGCATGAGATTTATATTCAACCAGGCTCGACATGAATTAGAAAGCCCTGTCAAGGTTAAAGTTATACAGAACATTTCACGCACAAATATTGGAGAGATACAGAAACCACACTTGGCTGCCTGAGTTTCTAATTCCAGATACGCAAGAACAAAAGGTACAACACAGTTTTTACCACTAACAAAAGTGACCCAAACAGACTTCAGCATGTACAATGTTTCTTAGATAATATTAATGGCTATTGAACTACTCAGCTTCTTAGTTGAATCACTCTGCTTAGATTCTTAGAAGCCACGGAGGGAATGCTGTCATTCTATTGACTAAAAGATTTTGTATCTTTTAATGCAATGTGTATGGTACAGGCATCTCCGGAAACTTAAAAAAACACAAGCAGAGAATCGAAACTTAATATCAGAGCATTTAAAGAAAATCAAAGCATCAAGAGTGTCCTTCTAACATAAGATTCAAAATGAAGACCCACTTTCTTTGCTTACTGTAAAGTTAGGGGGAATATAAAGTTCAACGAATTGCACTCACTTCACTGATATGAGATTGAATTGCTGCAATTTGGTTCCTTCTCTCTTCTATCTTCGCAGCCATCTCCTTCGATCGCTGCTGAAGAACAATGAACTCATCAAACTTTTTCTTCGAGCTCTCCCGCACTTTCTCAGTATAGCTTTGAAGCTCGGGCTTGATAATAGACTTGTAACCTGCACCTATGATTTCAGCAGGTGTTTTTCCCTTAGCATTCAGCTCGAACTGGAAGCCATTGCTTAGTTTCAACCTAAAGACAAGACAAAAATCATCTGATAAAAGGACGAGTAATAACTGTAAAAGCACCCTAAATAAGGCTTAGCTCTTTAAAAAGAGTGATTCTAAAAGTGACTAATTTAAACTTTCCCTCACAAAAATTTGAATAAACTCATTTCAGATAACTTCTTAACACTAAACAAAAACAGTCTTCGAGTATAGGAACTGCTAAAGAGCAAATTTCACTCCATACAATTTGAGATTATAAACAGCTATGGAGAGTCAGATGCATAATGGCAGGTGATTGTTCTCAACCAAAAGTAACCAAAAAGGGGGGAAAACGGCTAAAATGTTGCTAAAAAGGTGAATCAT
>JBBYHH010457377.1:0-11384 GCA_038382905.1 Daphne laureola
TTTAAGACTTTTGTATACAAATGAAAATTTCATGTGTCTATTTTACAAATATATTTTATTTATATTTTTTCTATTTCTAAATAATGTAAATAAATTGAAGTCAAATAAATATAAAAAATCAAACATTTCATTACTTTTTGGGACGAAGGAAATATTTTTTATGAGTTTCAAAATGACCTTACATCTTCCACCTTCTAAAATTATGAAACTACTCTTAAGACTTTCTTTCCTTTTTTATTTTTTATATCTGGAAAAATTAACCCAGCTTATATATATTTTATATATATATATTTTTGAACACGTATTTTATAATTTTTTAATTATAAATTAAAACTTTTTTATACATATATTTTAATTTGATTTGTGTAGTTTATGAACATATGTTTCCTTAAACAAATCATTAAAATAAATTTTTGATTAATTTAAATATAATGAATATCAAAACTCTAACATCCCAAATACACGAACTTAATTAATTATGTATGTTTTAATTTTAATTTTTTTTTTTTAATGTATGTTTTCAATTTGATATATAAACTGAAACTAATTAATCATTCATACTTTTACTTTGATCTAAAACTCATAGACGAATGAATATAACAGTATCACATAACTCATTCATGTAATTTTATCACTATCAAATTCTCCCCGCACCAACGCGGGAGTGAGCCTAGTAACAGCCTACAGCAACTATATGGAAAATAAACATTTTCAAATTTCTACACCTTTTAAAGAAGGACAACAAATTGAACTTTGAAGTTGGATTTTATGTTACTACTACTACTATATCCTAGTATAAAACCGTACACTAAAAAAAAAAGCAGAATTTAACTAAATTAATGCAAACTTTAGAAGAAAAATGATTAGGAGAGGTATCCATGATTATGTGGCTTTCATTTGCTATGCTTGGACTTGGATCCGAAAGCTTGGCCCTTTTTCTCTTCTTTCTTTAAGACACAACAGCAACACCGTCTTCCTCCTCCTCGTCATCATCATCACCATCATCATCATCATCATCATCATCAAACCAACAAAACACAAAAACAGCTACAAAAAAAAAAACAAAAAGCAATCATTTTCCCATTTGATCCCTTTGCCTCTCGAACGTCCCAAATCTCTCTGCTTTCTTCGATCTCCGGCCTAAAAGCTTTCATCTTTCGCAACCTTAATCACTCCTCCGACAGACGCCTAATTTGCCGTAATTGCCCACCAAATCCAACAGAAATCTGTTTGATCTGAGGTTAATTCCTTTTCCTTTTGTTTCCATATTTTTAGAGTGTTTTCCTTCTTTCCCATTTCTTCGGCCCCGCGGCCGCTCGATTGGAGATCGACGATTACCCGGAAAGTTCTGTTCTTTTTTCTTTACCGTTGCTCCTTTGGTAGCTCGCCATTTCGTCGATTCATTTCCGGCATGCTTCTTCGGCAGGCGAATTGACGGGAGAATGTTGTATTTGAAGCAGCCTAAGTCGATTCTATGCAAGTGCCAGGGTTTCGCTCTGTTCCGGTGAGGAATTTGGAGGATTTTAGCTGTTTCCGACGAATTTGGGGGCAATCAGGTCTGTGCGCGCATGTTCTGGTGATAGATTCCCAGAGCCAGGGGCTCGGGAAGATCTGAAGCCGGAAATTCAGCCAGTTGAAGGAAAATTCTTTCTACATCTTTAGCTCATGGAGACACCGGTAAAGGTCAAGTTTCATGATAGCGGTTCTAATGAGGAGACTTCCCAATCTCCAGCTGCTTGTATGCAGAAATTCAGGCTATATGAAACTCGATCGGTGAGCCTGAAACTCTTCCTAATTGTTGTCCTTTGCGTTTTCTGATTGGTGATCTATTTGATTTGTTCACCAAATGCGTTTCGGTTTATTATTAGCTGTTTATGTTGGTAATTATGTCATTGAAGGTCCCATTAAATCTTATTTTTTCTGTTGGCCACTGGGAATTCTATTCTAGTTTTCAATCGTTAGTGAATATACAATTAGAAAGTACTTGTTCAAGGGGGCATTGTATTTAGATGATTCATGGTGAACTACTTACACAATGCTGTTTGGAATTTGATATGCCACAGAATTTTTACATGATTGGAAGGGACAAAAGTAGAACTTACTGGAGAGTGCTGAAGATTGATCGGCTGGATCCATCTGAACTGAATATTCGAGAAGACTCAACGACTTATACAGAGAGTGAATGCTCTGAATTGTTACGGAGGATACATGAAGGGAATAAACCCACCGGTGGATTGAAGTTTGTCACAACTTGTTATGGAATCGTTGGTTTGTACTATATCGCCATGAACTTTTTATGTGTTGTTAAGGGACTGATGTAATGATTTTATCTAGTTTCTTGGTGATGATGCCTTTCATGTTTTTATTTAGGTTTTATTAAGTTTCTGGGCCCTTACTACATGTTGCTGATTACAAAGAGAAGGCAAATTGGTGCAATACGTGGCCACAATGTGTATGCTGTTTCCAAGAGTGAGATGATTCCACTCCCAAATTCAATTGTTCGCAGTAGTACTGAATGTTCCAAGAATGAAAGCAGGTTTTTACCTCCTTCCTGCAATTGGATTCACTTTGATTAGCTTACTCATCAAACAGCAGGAATTTGTCTGTTGAAGTACAATGTCGCAGCAGTTGCTTTTCATGTGATTGTCTATTCATTATATTTAGTTGAAAGGAGTGACTGTTGTAAGTAAGACATGAGTTGTTGACGAAACATTCATTAAATATGGGTTTGAATCCTATCAACCAGTTATTACCATATTTTGGTGAAACAAATAGTGTACCTGTTGCTGATGTTTTCTCCTCAGCTAACATTATGAGTATAATGTCGAAAGCGATCTCTTTTAAGATTTCTCAGAGTATTTTCTTTTCCTTCAGTTGAAGCTAAAATGCTGCTTAAGATTTTTATTAATATTTTTATATTATCTTTGACCATCTATTTCTCCCATTGGCATAAGTTATAGCTTCACCTTTCTCAAGCATAGATCAACTGATTTTTTCCTTTTCTTTTTCTTTTATTGGTCAAGATACAAGAAGCTACTTTGCACAGTGGACCTTACGAAAGACTTCTTCTTCAGCTACTCATACCATGTTATGCGTAGTCTTCAAAAGAACTTGTGTGATAGTCAAACAGGGCATGTGCTTTATGAGACGATGTTTGTATGGAATGAATTCTTGACTCGAGGGATCCGTAACCATCTCCAGAATACTTTTTGGACTGTGGCGTTGGTCTATGGCTTTTTTAAACAGGTGAATGGAGTTGAGAACCCTGTCTAATTTATTCAATGATATATTTTTTATGTTGTTTTTGAGGTGGGTGAGCTGATGAATGTTGCCAGTGGTGCTTTAGTTCTTCAGTGCATTCAATTTTAAGCTATTGTTTCCTTATTTTGCAGGTTGTCATTTATTTCCATGTTCTTAGTTTGACATTTCTGTATTAACATGTACAGGCTACAGTCTCTGTGTCAGGACGTGATTTCAAACTTACTCTTATAGCAAGACGATCGCGCCACTATGCAGGAACCAGGTAGAAAGACTAGTACCCCCTAGATGCAGAGAAATCATTATGGGGTGCCCTATGTGGTCTGTGTGTTGAACTTGGCTTGTTCTTTCTCTCTTTGTTGCGAGTTGTATATGCTATCTTTAACTCTCGACAACTATATCCTTGTGAGGAAGTGCAGTCATAGTAGCTAAATATCTTCTTCCATTACCTTCACCTTTAATCTCGACTTGTCTTAATTAACGGAGAAAAAAAAGAGTGTTCTTTGTGTAAGTGGTGGTAATAATGATTGTCATTGCTGTTGGAACTTGACTTAGTTTTCCATCTATTGACTGTGTCTTAGGAAAGACAATAGCCATGAAAAGTTGCTGAATCATCTTAAATTTTATGTCTGCAACCTTGGTTGGGGTATTTACGTTTTGTAATAATTAGATTAATTCCGTTCCATTCCATTTCTTTTTCAACAAAGTAGTCATTAGATACTCTCATACTGAGAAATAAGCCAGAGTCTTAAAGAAAGACGGCAGACATGAAAAGTTGCCACATTTCTTAAGTCTTATCTTCAACTTTGCTTTGGGTATTCTGCGTTTGTAATACTTAGTTTAGTTCCATTCCATGGCTCTTCAAGCATTTGGTCCATAAAATCACATCTTCAGGATGATGAGACTAAGGTTTTTTTTCCCCTTAAAGTTTGAAATTTTTAGTATATTTTCTCACTTACTTTGTGGTTTTAACTTTAGGTATTTGAAACGAGGGGTAAATGAGAAAGGCAGGGTAGCTAATGATGTTGAGACGGAGCAGATTGTCTTTGAGGACGTTCCAGATGGGTTTCCGAGGCAAATAAGTTCAGTTGTCCAGAATCGTGGCTCCATTCCGCTGTTTTGGTCACAAGAAACATCACGCTTGAATATTAAGCCAGACATCATATGTATGCCTGTGGACTCTTTCATCGATGCTATAGCCAAGTTTTTACAAACAAATAAAAATAATAATGCGAATTTGTTCATCGTTTCAGTGTCAAGACGGGATCAAAACTATGAAGCCACTAGGCTTCACTTCGAAAATCTCATGCAGAGATATGGAAACCCTATAATTATTTTGAATCTAATTAAGGTACATATCAGTAAAACTTCATTTGCCAGTTCTCTTTAAATCCAATATGCTGACAATGTAAAGTATATATGCCTCTTATCTTCGTGTCCTTGCTGATGCATGTGATGCTTAATAAGGAGTTACAGTAGATTAAGGATTGTTTGAGCATAACTAGATGTCCAATTTTTGTTTTGTAAGAAACTAAGAGGGTGCAGTGTTGAAAATGTCAATGCAACTAATATTTTTAGTTTTCATCAAATCTGACTCGAATTTTCCAGCTTTGATTTATTGTTGTTAGTTGTTACTTTTATTTTATGCAGACACAAGAGAAGAGACCTCGAGAGTCAATTCTTCGTCAAGAATTTGCTAATGCTATTGATTTTATCAACAAAGATTTGTCAGAAGAGAACCGTTTAAGGTTTCTGCACTGGGATCTGCACAAACATTCTAGGAGGTAAGTGTTTTTCCTCCTCATTTTAAGATTGGGATAGTGATAATCACTCTTCCATCTCCCGACTTCCCTTTTCCTCTCACCTTTACATATTCATACAATCATGTGCCATGTATCTCCTACAGCAAAGCTTCTAACCTCAACAGTATTTCTCTTTCTGTTTTTCTTTCAGCAAAGCGACCAATGTTTTGCTGCTGTTAGGCAAAGTGGCTGCATATGCATTGACACTAACAGGTTTCTTTTATTGTCGAGTGACACCTTCATTGACAGTGGATGACTGTGCTGGAAGGCATTCTGGGTAAGTTTCACCACATCTCAGTTATTTCCAGATACCAACTCGGTTAACAATCTTTGAAGATTTTTCTTCACAAATTCTATACATGCTCATCCCTTTTGTTCGTTTGAAAAATTAGAGACTGTAAGCTCCGGTCCTAGTGCTCAGTTAGCTTTTGATACCTTTCATTTTCTCACCAGATTTGTCCTCCTCATCCTCTCTTCTAAAATATGTTTTCAAGACGTTTTTTGTAATGTAATATGTATTATGTATGCTTGAATTATTTCCCCATTTTTCAAGACATGTTTCTGATGAGTTGCCTTGCTTTTGGAAATGTGAAGCAGGAATGTGGACAATGAAAAGCTTTCACTTCAGAATCATTATGACACCAATAGCTCAGATTCTGACAAATTAGAGAGAAATGCTAGTGGTGATAACATGATTTCTAATGGAAATCATTCTTTCAAACCTACAATGTTCCAGAGGGGAGTGCTTAGGACAAACTGCATAGATTGTCTGGACCGCACAAATGTTGCTCAATACGCATATGGGTTGGCAGCTCTTGGTCAGCAGCTTCATGCATTAGGAGTTATGGAGTCTCTAAAGATAGACCTTGATGCTCCTTTGGCTGATGAACTAATGGGTTGCTATGAGAGAATGGGTGACACACTAGCACACCAGTATGGTGGCTCAGCAGCTCACAATAAGGTATTTAAAGTTCTCGAACCACTTTGAAATATGCACCTACCGTCTACACCTGATATCCGGTTCTCCTGCTTGCCTTGATGAGATTGTAGAGCAAGTTCAAATTGGTTCATTGTTAGTCAATTTAGCTCAATATAGGTTCCTCAAACATTTTATTTCCCTGTAGTTTATTGTGCTAGTCTTCAGTGTGAGTAGGAGTCATGTATCTTTCCATAAACTAGCTGGTTTACTTATCAAAATTAGTGAAAGATAAAATTTTATGAAAATTAATAAAGAAAACCTTGTTTAAACAATCAGATGTCATGCTCTTCTTCTTCTTCTTGTTTTTTTTTTTTTTTGCTTCACTTGCTAGGACCTAAGCAGAACTTTGATGTCTTGATTAGAAAAGAAGTTTGTAATCTTGCTTTTATTTTTTTCCGGGTAAAGTGCATTTGTAGTACTGTAATTTTAATTCATGTACTACGAGGGTCCTGTTTTAACTTTTTGTACTAATAAAGTCATGTTTTTTTAATTCAAGGTCATTTACCATACATTGACCGTTAAGTTTAACAGATTTGTGGGAAAAATCATAATTTCAACAACTCAATTTAAAAAAAAAAAAATCTATTTAAACCCTAAGTTTTAAATTCACCATTTAGGCACACCCCAAACAATTTAAAACTTAACACTTTTACCCAAAAGTTTCCATCCACTCCTCCCACCACCATGCCACTGCCAGATCAATGCCGCCGCCGACCACTGCCGGAAGTTTCGGAACGGGAAAAAAAAACGCTGAAGCATAGATCGGGGCCCGACGGTGGTCGGTGGAGGCGTTCCGGTGGCGGCCCTGCGGTGGCAGGGGTGCTAGTGGGTTGATTGAAACTTGAGGGTATATTTTTTAAGTTTGTAATTGTTGGGTGTGTTTATAAATGGTTAGATTTAAAACTTGGGATGTAAATAAGTTTTTTTAAAACAATTAAGTTGCTGAAATTATCATTTTTCGCACAAATCCGTTAAACTTAACGGTTAATGGATGCAAAATGACATTCAATTAAAAAAAACTTAAAAAACAGGACTTTATTAGTGTCAAAAGTTAAAACAGAACTCTAGAAGTACATGAATTAAAGTTACAGGACTATAGATGCACTTTACCCTTTTTTTTTTTTTTTTTTCCCCTTCTAATCCAACATGTCATACTATGTGATTCAATATGCGCTAAGATGTTTTGATGGTTCCATGTAGATATTTTCTCAAAGAAGGGGTCAATGGAGGGCAGCAACCCAGTCCCAGGAGTTCTTTAGAACTCTTCAACGATATTACAGCAATGCATACATGGATGCAGAAAAGCAAGATGCAATTAATGTGTAAGAGGCGTACTTTTCAAGTCATCCTTCTTCCTTCGTCACTTTGGTGGAAGTTCAACTTGCTTATTGATGTTCTTGTATATTCCCTACGTCCCGTATTAATTGATATGTTTGACTTGGTGTGGAGACTAAAGTGTGTGGAAGACTTAAGGCTGAAAAGTAAAATAGGCATATAACACAAAAGTAACTTTTTTTAGCTGGAAGAGAAATTGGGGGGCTAGGTTGGTGAAATTTTCCATAAAAGGAAACTTTTTTAATCTTTGCAGGACATCCCAAGTAAAACACCTATCAATTTTGTGGGATGGGGATAACATTTCTAAAGCTGGAGTTACCTCTTGATATTACAGGCTGAACCAAAATTCTGTTCTTTTTTCTTACAGTTTTGTTTTTATACGAGAAACCGAGCCCTGTATTTCCTTTTCCTCTGAGTTCTTTAGTGTTATTCCACTTGGGACGGAGGGTGTGGTCTGTTTGCTATTCTTCACCTTGTGATTTTTTCTTTATCTTAAATAACTTATTTGGGAACGACCTTGAATAGATTCCTGGGATACTTCCAACCCCAAGAAGGTAAACCTGCCGTGTGGGAGTTACATTCGGACATATATTACAGCAGGGAACGAAATGGTGAATCAAATCAAGGTGAAGATAGAAGGTACGTAATTTTCTAAGAAACTTAAAGTTTTATAAGCTGGGGGGCTATCACCTTCAGTTCATTTTTTCTTGTGCTTTTTCAAAGTGATATTCAGGCTATTACCATGGTTTATCCATCATTATCATGGTGGAACGGACCATAATTAATGGATTCACACAACCTTGTAAAACAATGGTCCATTTAAGAACCAATTTCTGGGAAATATGAACCATTTGCCATCAGGCACGAATTGATGGTTGGCTATGCGATTGGCAGCCCCGGGGTCAACGATTCCTGGGCTACTGTCACAATGGCCAGTTGCCACACCATTGCATGGCAAGTCGTCGAATGAAGATGATTGTAGGTTTGGTACACCAGACCTCTTTGATGGGTTTGGGGTTATCAGTTCCTCAACGTTCAGCATTTTCAAGTTGACGCTGTACTATGCCGGAAATTCCAAGCAGTCCTGAACTTTAAGGTTTTTGTTAGCTTTGCCCCAGAGCTCCAAGTTTGACTTCAAATGACACCCTTAAAAATCGGATTCATAACCACAAATCGAAGTGCACTACCAACATGATTGAATTTATAACCTAGCCACATTTTGTACCCTTATCTAGACCATCAACCAGAAAGAACCATTACTTTGGTAACTATGAATTCGGGACCATTCACATGATTGAATTCATAACCAAGCCACATTTTGTACCCTTATCTAGACCGTCAACCAGAAAGAACCGTGACTTCGATAACTATGAACTTGCCACCATTTGTTCAATGGAAAGAAGTCTGAAAAGTGGCGCATATTGCTGATGTGATATCAACTAGGTTGATGCTTTCTTGTGTTGCAGTTTGTAAATCTGGCAACAGCAACGTGGTGGTTTGCCACTTCATTTTTTGTCGTTTGGTTTTATATCTATGATTTAATGTTTTGTGCACTTTAACAGTTCTCCATTTGACTACCATGTTCTGCACTTTCAGGTCATTTTTCAAAAGGTCCTTTTCAGATGGAAATATTCTGCGACAAAGTGGCTCATCAATGTCAGCCGAACACGTCAAGAAGTTGTCGCTTGCAGGCTTGCCTGACCATTTGCAAGAAGGGTGCAACTGTATCACAGAGTCCTCCCCTGAGATTTCAACTTGCGAAAGTGACATATCGTATGCAAGGTTCCATGCTTAATCTCATATTTTTCTGCTTTCCCTTACACAAACAGTAATCTGCGTATAGCGATGGTGTTCCCTGATTGATGGCTGGAAAGTTCAGTTATTCTTTTTCACATTTCCCTTCAGTCATCTCAGTTTCATTTTTCATCCCAGCTCATGTTTCTCCATTCCTTCAGAAGTTTCAAGTCTTCCTGAAGTAGGAGTTGACTCTATGTAGCTTTATTGTAATGTTAACATCTACATTATGTTTGATATGTGCTGTTATCCTGACGAATTTGTGTAGGTATACTCCATCTATGCCTCGCAGACAGCTCTTTACAGATGTACCGAAAGATCGATCTCTTGAAAGTGACCATATATTCTACTCTGAACAAGGGGATGCATTCAATTGTTCAAACTTTGTTGATCTGGACTGGCTATCCTCATCCGGAAATTCATGTGAGGAAGAACCATTTGACAGGTACCATTTGACTGGAAAATCTTTCTTTTGATTGAGGAGCACGGAAAAGATGGAATTGTTCGATTTCTACAGTCATGTACCTGTTTGACTTTTTTTAGGTGAAATTCTATTTATTTGATAAGTAAATGCCTAGTACTCTGGACTCTGGATTGCTGCTCTACTGCCATGTTCTTGATTCGTAGTTGAGAGATCTAGCATCATTGATTATGGTCAGTGTTCCTCAATTCGAACCGATGAAACAAAAGGAACACTAAGGGTCCTCTAGCTTAGTTAAATTTGCTCGCTTGTTTCCTGCTAATAAAGTCACTTAGTTTAAATGGTTTTTCGAATCGTCGTTTCTCATTCTGTGAGTTAGATGCGTGTATGGTTTATCTTCTACTAGTAGAAAAGCGGACCAGTTACAGTTAGCTCTGGGTACTGACAGCATTTAGCAAATTTGTTAATCAGTTATTAACACAACGCAATAATCTGTCATGAGACTTATTTCTAAAAAAAAGGTAGTTCCTTCATGCTTTTAGTTTTATGCAGGTCTTCAGTGCTTGCAAACTCGCCAATTGCTGGAATGTCATCGGAGAATGTTGTGAACGGATTAATGGTAGAAGCAACCCCATCATCCGCCAGTGAATCTAGCGTGAGGGTAAGGGCTAGTCCTGTGATCAATTGTGTTTTTCTGTTTTCTTTGGACCTCTTCATTCTAACAGTTTTCTCCTCATGAGAATGGGTTTTGTACACTTGGATATTGTCTAAGAGAGGACTTGGAAAGAAGATTAGCACATATGCCTTTGCTGAAAAATTCCCTCCCATAAAAATTGCAGTTTTTGCTATTTTTAGATCGTCCCAAAAAAATACTTATATTTGTTTTTGTTGTTTCACAGTATTTAGTTTATTATTTTTTTTTTCATGAGTATTTAGGCATCTTAAGTTAAATAATTGTTATCCATATCATAAATTGATGTATAAATTTTCTAAATATATTTTTTATGAGCTTTTTCACTAATCTTTGTAAATATTCGAATTAAACACTGAATCTTGAAACATGAAAGTCAAATATATGTATTAATGGAGTATGGAGGGAGTATAATTTTCGCTTAAAGGAAACTCCGTACTACCAACTGTAGCACTTTATCCTCTTCTTTGAAGGTTGGACCCTCAAGACTTTCTCTTTCTTTCCACGCATCTTATAAGTTGTGTCCCGCAAGACTTGGTCACTTTCTTTTCAAATGGGGGTACAACTGTCGAAACATACACTTTCAACTACTTACCCCAATCTCCGTGCTCAATCAAACACTACTATTATTATGGAACAAAGGGAGTAAAAAGACAATTTTATGTATTTTGTTGGTTTAACAGTGATTATCTTTCCATTTCTGTAAATCATGCAGGTAAGGGATCAGCCAAGCACAGAGTTTCCATATGGGATCGATTCACTCGAGGATTTCCCCGAAAGCTTCATCAACTGGGTGAACCGTGGAGGAACGCTCTGCCATTAGAAACTCTGCTCACTCATGCGTATGAAATCAGTTCCCATAAGCTGCACGCTGAATCAATCATCGGTATCCACGAGCTAACAAGATAGTGAAACTAGAGCAAGTTGCGGAAAGCAGTGCCAGCATTCTCTTGTAATATACCACGACGAACGACGACTCCTTCAGCCCCCGTATGACTAACGGTACTGATCCCATATCACAAACAGAAAGAAGAGACGACTGAGTAAGTCCTCAATGAGGAACTGATACGAAAGGAGTAAATAGTGCATAATTATATAAAGATT
>JBBYHH010457488.1:0-11383 GCA_038382905.1 Daphne laureola
TGTGTCATGTGCAAGTGTAGCATGTCATGGAGTGTGAGAATCATGTAAAGCTCAGCACTAACACCCTAGATGATCATTCATCAATCCTAGAAGTGTATCATACATATAATCCATGGCTTAAGTAATCATACTCTCTCAACTAGAAAGTAAGTGCTCACAACATGGAAGAAGTAACTCATTCATACTCAATTTCTTCTAATAAATCAACATTCACAGAAATGAAAGCATGATAAGGTTCAACACATGAAGATGAAGCATGAAATCTTTAGTCTCGACAATTAAGTTCAACAATGAATGGTAGTTATGCTAACTTCAAATAAATGCTAAAGACTTACAAACTTTTCTTGGCCTTTGACAATGTTGAATGATTGATGTTGTGTTGAAGTGTGCTCGCACCACTAGAAGCTTGAATGTTGAAGACATCTTTGAATCATGCTTGAAATGGGGAGAAATTGAAGAAGTTTCCCGATTTGGTAAAGCTGGCGTGATGATGTGTAGCATGGGGTAGGGGTCACGCTACACGGACGTGCTGAAGCAGTATGATCCAGGAGGTGCGGGTAGGGTCGTGCGGCATTACGCAGGAAGGGTCATGCTGGCTTCTTGTTTTGTTGAGCACAAGGCAGAGGGGCGCGCCAAAAGAGGGTCGCGCTAAGGATCGCCAAGTGGAGGGGTCACGCAGCGGGAGTATGCAGGGGAGGCGCAGGTGTTCCACGCTAACTCTCCAGCTACAGGACCTACACGTCAGGGGCATACAAGGGTCACGTGAAGAGTAGCGCTGCTCCAGCAGAAGCCTCATCTTCTTGTGTTTCTTCATTTTTCTCTCAAATGTTGGTCTCTCAACCTCTTTTATAGTTAAAACCTTGGCCTTTTTCCTGCAAAACTCAACTTCCCAAAGTCTAATCCCATTTATTTACAATGCAAAGAAAGAAAATAAAAGTGATCTACACTAGCATGAATGCAAAACACACAACACACAAATTCTGTAAACTTCCACATGATTCTCCGGCAACGACGCCAATTTGGTGTTAGGATTTTGGTGTATAATGCAACCAAGTACGGATGCAAGAGATAACAATAAAATACATATATAAACACCTCATTTTAGCCCTAATAATATCAATCATAGTATAATGGCTCAAGAATGAGGGATCGAACCCAAGAGAATCAAGCGTTTAGTGAATTAGCATGTCATGTGTGTTATTCATCATGAAATGTAAGATGGAAGCAAGAAAAGTAAAGGTGAAGATGATATGATGTGGGTGCAAGAAAAGAACATAAATGTAGAGATGGAAGGGAAAAAGGCAATAATCATGTGAAGTCTCAACCAAGGGCTCTCTAGTGATCAAATGAGTCTTAATGAACATGCGTGTGCTCTAAAGTTGTATCCTAGACGTGATCATCTCTAAGTCACAGCTCGAACCCATGAAGGTCATCTCTAACTCCTCACAACGAGCCTCTGATCCGCTAAGAATGGGATCTAGAACACATGGCATGTAATACACCGTAAGTCATAAACAACACACAATCACAAGAAATATGGAAATCTATCAGCATCTTCTCAATCAATCACAACATTTCAGCAGAAAAAAGCACAACAAGTTTCCGATCATGCACGAGATGAGTTACTAACATCATCCCGCGTTCCTCTCGAACATGCGATCCACCGCTCTACGAAGGCCGCCCTTACCTAGCCACTCTCGTGGTCTAGTGGCGCACCTTTAGAGGCATCGAGAACACCTAACCTTTACCATCAACACAGTTTCCTCGGGTCCTCTCGGACTCCGCGTACTCCCGCATCAATCGATCTCCTGTATAGTCAATGAAACCCATCTCGGGCATTTCATCGAACGCGTAATGATATGAAAATGCAAGTAGCGACCAAGCATGCATATTATGATGGTAAAATGCTCAAGAGATCAATATCAAAGCAAGATCATCATGGAAACAAGAGATACTAATCCTAAGCAAGGAAATAACCAAGACATAGCACCAATCCCTACTCTACCAATGCTATAATTGGCCATATACATACATCAAAAGTAATGAAAAGAGGAAATAATAGAGAAGAAGAGTTTAGATTTTACTCAAAGAACATTATCCACATGTTGCCCCTTCAACCCCCCAAGAATTTGAGGTTGAAGGGCTTAAACCCTAGCTGGAAATAGCTCAAGAATTCTCCTTGGACTGCTCAAATTCGTAACTCTCTAAAAAACTTGCTAAAACCTAGACTAAAGGTCTATATATACTAAGTCTATGTTCCTAAATTGCCCTTTAACCAAATATAGAATATAAGGGCTCATTAAAGGCAATTTTGGGACAATGGAATTAATGTACAATAGGATGTTACTTGGAAACTTTGTGGGAACCGCCTCAACAACTGTCATTCATCGGGAGTCGCACTGGGGTCACGCGGACTGAGGTTGAGTTGCACAGATTACACGGCGTGGCTTCCTGGTTGGCGTACTGGGTTAGCTTGGTAGGCGCGACCCCCGACCTAGGGTCACGCTGGTATGCTCCGCTTCAACTACTTTTTTTCTTTAAATCTTGACTTTGACCCTCCATGTTGACCCAAGACTTTGTGCTTTGACCCGTAATCATCTGATATGCATCCCGAGGCCCTAAATAGTGTGATTTCCGCTCCTTTTCACCTCTGCATATATGCACCTACAATTATTCAAAATTCATAAGCAAAGTGCCTTTATATTAACAAAAGTGAGCTCAAATGATGGAATTAAAGTATAAAACAAAATGGAAATGTGTGCCTGTTTGCACACTCATCAGCCATATACCTTTATGATAAAAATATCCTTTCCATAATCTGAGAATTCCCCTTGAATTTCTAGAAAACTATCTCCCACTGTTGAACTATGAAGCACAAAACTACTTGTAGACCACACCAGGCATAACCCTCTTACTCGACCCACTGAGTTTTTTGCGATAAAACTAAAGTCATCAGAGTCCCAGATAGATCTCACTTGTACCTGATGAGTGTACAAACACTCACATATTTTCGGGGTATTCAAGACACAATTCTTATCATTTATGCCTGATTTGTAAAAACTTAGATGCGTTTTACTTATAATTGTCCAAATCTTGTAGGACGCACACTTTAAGGTGAAATTGGAGTAAAATAGCGTTAAATGAAGGCTCAAGATGAAGATTACCGATAAGCGGAGCACATGACCCCATCTCGAGCCATAATGAAGAGTCGGAACTCAAGAGAATCATCCTCCAGGCCAAATTATACAAAAAAAGAAGATGGAATACTGATCTGGAGGCTTGTTGGCACCCCATATTGACGTCACTCACCTAAAGAATGGTGCCACTTATGGTGCCTTGAAGGCGCAGCCCACCAGCACCTTAAGGGCGCTGCTCTCCTCCCCCACAGCCAGGGCACGTCACCACTCCCGATGCCTTAACGGCGCATCTTCACCACGTCACGTTGATTGCTGGCGCAACTTTCGGTGCCTTAAGGGCGTACCTTTCCCGCACCTGCATAAGACGACAGCTCAAAACGGTGCCTTAGGGGCGCACCATTCATCCGCCCTACATTACGGGATGAATTGCAAGTGGCACACCTTCAAGCTCAACAAATGGCGCCGATTACACCCGCCGAAAATTCTCTCTCCCAAGCGATTAAAAATTCTTATCCGGATTTCTGGGTGTGTATTAAGTCTGGTTTGCCCTTGACAATTTACTCTTTCAAGACCAAAATATCTAGGGTTAATTTGGTCTTTAGTAAATGCCTATATACAGTTTGGGCTCGTTTCACAACCACAATACAATATATTCTTAGCTACGAATTTGGGAGCAATCTTTGAGAGCTCAAGTAACCTCTAGCCCTTTTCTTAATTATGTTTTCCTATTTGTTAATTCTTTCAATTAGTATGGTGATTAGTGAGTAGTTACTTATCATCTTCTAGGGTGTAATTAGCCTAGGGGATTATTTATGCATAGTATGCATGTTTAAATTAGATATTGAATCTCTGAGCTAGTCTCATCATTTATCATGTTTGTAGAATTGTCGACCCTACAATTACATGCGATCTGGAAATCTGCTAGACCTAATCCGTTAGTAGGTATTGCTTGTTCATTATTGCCTCAGGGAAGTCGTACCTAGAGCACGAGAGTGTCTAGTTGCGAGTTACCTGGTGAGAGGGAGAACGGTTATCCGAGAGGAAACCGGACCGACTTCAGTGTATACATCTAACTCATAGCATATGAAAGCATGAATAATCCCTGAAATTAGGCTAAGTAACCCTAGAAGAACCTTTATCAATTTTTTAAAACCTCAGTCTCAACTCTTGATTACTTGTTACAATCAAACCTTCTGTATATCGGTAGGAGATTCATCTAGAACTGACATATTCACACATACTCTCTCTTGGGTTCGACCCTCACCAATCTGAGCCGCTATACTAGGATAGATAGATCGTGCGCTACAGTAAGGAAATATAAATAGTAAATTTGTACACCGATAAGTACCCAACTTTTCTTTATCTACCAAACTTCTAATCCAACTTCTCTTCTAGGCCTTACCCAACCCTCTAGCATTTAATTTAATGATCTTCATATGAAACCAAACACGCTCCTACCACAACAAAACAGGAATCGACTGACAATTTTAACTTACTTGGTTAGGAGCTATCATCCTAACCGCTGAATTGACCTCTTGATTCTCATATTGGACGCCCAGTTTTTCCCCAAAGATGGTGATGTGGGTAGGAATATTCATTTGGGCGGTCGAAACCGCAAAAATTGCCAAACTGAACCGATTCGATTTGGCGGTTTGGTTTGTTCGGTCAAAATCGAATAATATGCAATTCGGTATGGTTCAATTTTGGTGATAGGGTTCAGTTTAATCAATTACCGAATAAACCGATTTTTTTTTTTCAAATATCATATGTGGGCTGAAACTGAGGAGCCTAATAATATAAGTGTAGTATTGATTAGATATACTTAAACCCCCAAGCCCAATTACCAAACCCAACTACCCAAATAATACTCAACCTATCTAACTACTACTCTACTACCCAAACCCAACCCAATCCATTAAAACAAAAGGAAAAAAATTACCCCTACAGCGAATCTGATTCTATTTCTTTTTTCAAACACAGAGTTGTTTTTTTTTTACCTCTCATTATCTCCTGTTCTACAGACTACAGCTTCGCATCGCTCGGTGGCTGGAGCTCATTTCTTCTCCTTCGAAGAAAGTTACCAACTACGTTGCGCTCACCAGCGGTGTCCCCTCGTCCCTCACCGTCGTTCCGCCTCCACCGACCAGCATTTGCAAGTAGGGCAGCACTGCAGCAGTAGCAGCAACAGCCGCCAGCGTTCGGCAGCCTCCCTCCCTCCAGCAGCTCCTCTTCGTCGCTCACTCTCTCCTCTCCAGCCTCCAGCAGGCGCCAGAGCAGTAGCATGGCAGCAGTAGCAGACTAGCATGTAACTGATTTAGCCATTTAGGGTTTTTTTTCCAGCTCATTAAAAAAAAAAAATCAAGCTCATGTCAAGCTTCTGAATTCTCGATTTATTCTGTTTTAAACCGAACCGAAACTGTTCGGTTTCAATTTATTCAATTTTCAGAGCTTCATCGGTTTAATCGGTTTATTACCATCTGAAACATTGAAAACCACCTTAACTGATTAATTTCATTCGGTTATAATGGAACCGACCGATTGCACACCCCTATCTTCCATGGACGGAGTTTCTGATGAGCTGGCCGAATGATTAAATTGCAGTCCTTCGTGAAATATTTTATTGAGCTGAGCAGCCTTAGATCTTCTAGCAATTGAAGGAGAACCCAAGTCATGAGCTAGATGTTGCTTGGATTTAAAGGGACTGAAGGTATAACCTTGATATTTGATTTGTGCACCATCCCTGCCCTTTGTGAAGAGTTTTGGTTTGCAATCTCAAGCTCTGTGTTTGTAAATCTCAGAATCCGACAGAGTTTCTTCAGACATCTGAGGTTGTGTTGCATTATCAGGTGGGTAAAGAGGCAGGAGGTTTGGGTCAATTGAGGTGGAACAAAGTACAAAGAATGGATCTGGGCTCGGCCCACTTGATTTTGGGTGTCTGGCACTGGACCCAACTGATGCACTTGCTGATCCCGCTAGGTGGGTATTAAAAATCACTTTTACTGGCCCAGACCTAGAATGCACCAAATTCTGATTCCCTGCAAAATTTGTTCCCGTTATAACATTTAATTCAATTATTTTACCCAGATGACCCTTTGACTTCTGTGAAACTTTTGGTAGGGACGGTTCAACTTGATGATTCCAAAACGGTTTAAATTCTGGTGATGACTGGTCACCGGAGCGCACTGAGTTTCGGTCGGTTTCTGATTCAGATCCAGAACCGGATGAAACTGGATTGCCAAGTTTAACAGAGGCTTCAAGATCTTCAATGATTCTGATTTTTGCAATAGAGTTATCGACTTGGACCTTCACTTCACAATTTATCATATATATCATAGATGTCAAGATGCAAATCTTACCAAAAGACAGATGCATGTTATGAATATTAATCCCATCTTCCATTAAAATTGTTCCCCACCGAGCTGCGATCCTTCTGAACATGTCTTCATGCCATATTTCAATCGGGACACCGTAGATATTTATCCAGATAATCCGACTTGGGCACTTCCAGCAATCAGACTAGGGACCAACATGTGAAAACCATTTTGATAACCAACTTGCCTTTGCTCTTAGGAATTCTGTTGCAAGTTCTTCAAAACCACATTCAACGAGTATTCTAAAGCCACCCAAGTATTTGATCACCATTTCTCCTAGTCCTTCGTCGTCAAAGATGGTGTTTAGTAGAGTTTTAAGTGATTTCACATCTCCTATTATGCACCTTTTTGGCCACTTTAACTCCTTTAGCCTGGAATTGTAGATCAATGAAGCTCCTGGTATGCATGATGTTTCATTGTTGTTTGCATGTTCAACTTTAGTCTCTTTGACTATTTCTTTGGCTACTGAGGACCCTACTTCTTTGGTTCTAGGTTGATCTTCCTTTTTGTCTTCCTTCCTGACCCACCTCTTTGTCGCTTCTGCAAAGGATATGTCATCTCTGATAATGCTATTGGGGTTTGCTCGATTGGCTGCTCCTTCCTTTGGTAGTTGATATTTTTTAATTTTGTCTTGAAAGAGAGCTAGGTTCACTCTCAGATGGTAAGTTTCAATCCACAAATTGTCTAGCTCTTTCTCTTTTTGAGAAACATCTCTGATTCCTTTGAACCTTACGAATGCGAAACGTCTTCCCCCACTTGATCTTTTCTTTCGCATGAATACATTAACTACCCAGCCGAACTGTTGGAATAGGTCTCAAAGATCCTTTATCTTGCACCATTGAGGGAAATTACAAACAAAAAATGTTATGATTGTTGGAGATTGGAAAACCCTTCTTAGATCCTGATTGTCTCTGAAAGCCATGTTGTTCTTCCAATGTTTCTGGCCCCTAACACTCATTTGTGGCTTCTCACCGGGTTTGATGAACCTCACATCTCTCCCTCCCCTCACGGTGGTCTTTCTCTCTCGACCTCTCACTTTGAACGCTCGCACTCCCCTCCCCATCTCTCTGGATCTTTTATGTTAGTATTAATACTTAATGAACGCCTTTCTAATTAGAAAAAAAAATAGCTTAAATATTTTTCAGTTTGTAATTTGCTTTGTACGAGTGTAGTTGTTGGAAGCTTAGTGTGTTCGTCCATCGGCCTTTGTTTAAACATCCTGATTGTTTTGAGCATCTAACATTTACTAGATTGTTGTAAGTTATAAGTTTTAATGTTATACTATCAGTTGTGTGTTGTATTCCATTATCACTCCATTTATTTATTACTCCCTCCGTTCCTAAAAAAATGATGCTTCTCATTTTTTTATATTATGGGAGAATCAAATTATTACTAGAAAAAAATCATTAAACATTTTCAAAAAAAATTATTTAGAAACTGCACGCATCAATCTATAACTTGCATTTAAAAATTTGACTTTACATATTAAAATATTAAAGAAATAAAATCATTGAGTAAATGCTAAAAATGAAACGCACCAATTTTTAAGAATGAATGTAGTATTAGATAATACTCGAGCTTAAAAATTGGCACCAGAGCCATGTTCATGTACAAAACAAACATTTAAGAATGGGTAGGGCCTTTTTGTACGCTGGTAAAAAGTTTAGTGGTTGTTTTTGGAATTAGGACTATGTTGGTAGATTCTCATAAGTTTTAGAATTTAGTTGATAAATTTAACCAAATTTTAAGACTCGTCTCATAAAATCAAAAGTTATAGAACTCTTTCAATAAAATATGGAAACTATTAGGGCCATTGTTGTCTTTACTCCGGGGAGGGAGGGAGGGAGTAAATGATTGAATGTTGATTAGATTTTGAAAAATAATACTCCCTTTGTCCCTTTATAATAGTTACGTTTCTTTTTCAACATCTAATCTATGTATTTGTTTCTTATACATTTTGATATATAAAATTAAGTAACACACATATATATATATATATATATATATATATAAGATAAATCAATGTGTCTAGTTTCTAGAAATATTTTTTTTCAATTTTTTTCAGAAACTTCGTCCTAGTAAAAAAATGAGTCAAACAAAAGTTTAAAAGTCAAACGTGACAATTAAATAGGGACGGAGGGAGTATTTAATTAATGATTGTTACTGTGTAGTTTAATTAGGATCCTTATATAAAAAAATCCATACCTTTTTGAGTAAAATTGAGCACCTATTTTTATGTTTTTGATCTATTATAGTCTTACGTTAAGTTTTTACCTCATTCTGATCCTATTTATAAGTTGCACGTTCCATTGTGGTCCTTTGAGTTATTTTAGCCGTTAAAATGGACAGAAACATGTGAAAATCCAATTTTATCCTTAATTAATTGCTACAACACACCTCAATTTTTCAAACCTTACTTAATTCTATCCCCAATATTTTCAAAACTTACACATTAGATATAGATGGAGGGAATCAAAGGCGGCAGGATAGTTGGTGTCAGAGACCAAGACATTTTTGATGAAATGCAGTGTTTGGAGCATCCTTACATAGGTGCTCCATGACAGGCTCCGCAACCTCGTATCCTCTTCTCTGCCTCCATCGCTCCGTCCCTCCTATGCCTTCTCTTAAGCCTCATTCGTCGCAGCTTCTCAGCCTGAATTTAGAACTATTAAAGTCGTTAATCATGACACGGTGTCCTATTTCACCCTTTCTCATGCTAATTATTCTAATGGTGGGAACTGCAGTGAAGACCGGTTGTACCAGAGAAGGGTCAGAGCTCCGATCCTTGTGGAAAAGTAGAAGAAATCCTTTATCGCTTACAAGTCATCGTCCTCTTCTGAAATCATTTTCAAGAGGAGCAAGTCCATCGTTGGTCCGAGCAAGAGCACCAAAAATAGTTACGGGGAAGATAAAAGAGGCGGTTTTTGGTCTTTCCTCTATCCTCCATCCACTTGGAAAGAGAAGTTCTGCCGCCATGGTTCTGAGGCTAAAGACTCTTCCTTTCCGACATCCTCAGCAGGAGGAGTTGCAAAGGAGAGAGAGCTTTAGCCTCGTCGTCAATGACAACCGATAAAGTACATGTAGTAATTTTGGAGGAAGATGACTCAATGGACCTGTAGAACGGCTTTGTTTCATAATTGGAGAGCAAAGTCTCAAGATCCAGATCGGTAGAGTGCGGGAGCCTCCAACCTAATAGGAAGGTTTCTATTGAGAGAAGCAAGAAATTTTCATTCACTTTAGAAAGGCAAGAAAAGTTTCTTCCTTTCATGAATAATGAGAAGGTTCTTGTTATTCGCCGGTTAAAATTTGGGATCATCCTACTTTGCATGCTCTATGTTCCATGAATCATACAAAGGGGGGCATCTGTTGGCATCCAATTTTGCCCGGGATTTTTTTACAAACAATCATTTTGACCCATGTTGACCTAGAAAAACTAACCTATGGTTGACTTGAATAAATTCGGAAGGGTGAGGGCATAATTTCTCTTATTGTTAATCTTAGAGGAAAAAAACTTGTGGTTTTAACCATTTATTTCAGGTAAACTCCAAATTTAGTTTCTTACCTTTGCAAATTGTCCTATTTTGGTCCTTTTTAAGAATTTATCCTATTTTAATCCCTTAGCTTTGATTTTTGTTTAAATCAAGTCTTTTTAATCAATTTCACTATTAAGATGTCTGTTAGTTGATACGAAATGACGAAAATACCCAAACCTATATTTGCAACTTATTACCCATTTTTTAAAACATCTACCAATTTTATCCCAAAATGTCTTAACATACGAAAGAACCAACTCAAACTTCTCATCACTGAACTAAAACTTCTCATGACCGCCATCAATAATCGACAACTTAGACAAACAACTTGTGCTCAATTTTTTCAAAGAGGTACGATTTGGAGATGAACTTTCATCGCGGTAAGATGTTGGTAGTCCTTTTTCTCTTTTGTGCAGATCTGACAAATTTGGAGCAACTAGACTCTGATAGAAGTGTTTTAATAAGTGGATAGTGGTGAATAACTACTATAAAGCTAATCTTGGGAGGATTCGGGTGAGCTGGAATCCTTAAGTTCTCAATTCAAAGGTGTTGATGGTGGAGGAACAGTTTATGCACCTGGGATTCCAACACTGTATTGAGGGGTGGTATCTTGTACTCAATGTGGTGTATGCGTCCAATGTACAAGTAGAGATTCCAGGGGCTTAGAGGAGTATTAGAGAACTGGTAGTTGTTGTGACCCTGAACCGACCACGCAGGTATTTATGGTTCACGACCACAACTCCCAAGATCTTTACTAAACTACTTGGATGATTTGTAAAATGAAATACTTAAATACATTAAAAATACTTTAAAAGAGTATTTTAGAAGATTATAAACATTCGTATACAACTGTGTTTTCAAATGGTACATCTTTTAGAGTACTGAGGGAGTATTCAACAATTAATAAAGTATACTAACATAACTTGCAAATTAAGTAACTAGGAAATGTAATGAGAGGAGACTTAAGGGACTTACAGGGGTGGTGGCACCCCCGTTAGAAAGAGAAACTTCTTCCCAGATAGCCCAAACAGGTTATCCTCTGATAAGAACGAGTACCTTCCCAACTCTGCTTGCTGGTAACTTCCTTAATGAATTGTGCTTCACATAACTGCATATATATGTTTAGCAGAGAAGGTACAAGTAGACCTACAAAAGACAAGGCAAGAGAAAACAAATACGTGGCTAGGGTGTTCATAACCCTAGCCTGCCACAAGGGGTCTCTGCTATGTCACGAATCGGACTAGGTAAATACAATTTATAAGCCCGACTCACCCTCAAGTGTAAGGTGTGCAATTGTAGTAGGATGAGTGGGATCGAACCCAAGAGATTGTAGTGACAATTA
>JBBYHH010457599.1:0-11383 GCA_038382905.1 Daphne laureola
ACTTAAATGTATTACGAATAACATTATGAGAATTGAGAAGTAGAGTAATTTGAAAATTTATAAGAAATTTAGGATATTATCTCTAAAATTTCAGGGACCAATGCAAAAAATAGTAATAAAATACACTATTTTATTTTTTTTCTTCTAGAAATGTTCTCTTACAAATTTCATATTAATTTTCAAAATTCATAAAATTTTTCCTACAAATAGGATAAATGAACACACTTTAAAAGTAAAAAAAAAAAAAAAAAAAGGTGACGTGGCGTAGTCCTATTGGGCGCGTTACTGTTCTGACTTCAAAAAAAAAAAACCAAAGAGACTTCCGGGAAAAAATAAAAAGTACAAAAAAAATTAAAAAAAAAAGTGACGTAGCGCACCTCTATTGGCCGCGCTACTGTTAACACACAAAACAAAAAGATTTCCAGGGGAAAAAAGGTTTTTTTTTTTTTTTAAAGCCTTATGTCGCGCCGCGTAATTGGGCGGGTACTATTTATCAATAGTAACAACTTCCGTATTTGTTAAATTCTGAAAAATATATATATATAGATATATAACTTTTGGGACGGAAGAAATATTATGATACCATAACTTAAGAGATGTAGTCTTTTATAAATAAAAAAAGTAAAGAGGTATGAATTTACTTAAAGAAAGACGTATGAATGTTAAAAAAACAACAACTTAATCCGAAAATAATCTCGCAGTGTAGCGCGAACACTAAAATCCTTGTTGATGGCTAAAAATAAAAATTTAAAAATTTATCTTTTAATTTTATTTTGAAATGATAGTGTCCTTCATGTTTTGAAATTGAGGTAAAATGATCACTACTGGTTTGATGGTGCGAGATGTCGTGACAAAATCGTTAGTTTTTATTGCGTTGTAAGATGGAGTTTGTTGATGTGAATTTGACGATAAAATAAAATGACAAATACGCTAATCCTAACTCTAAACCCCTACAGAATCCCTCCAATTTTTAGAAAACCTCGCCATTTCAACAACTACGGTGAAGGAAACTCCACCGCGTATTACTAGTGGAATCAAAAGGACTCAGAAGGGAAAGTCGGACGACAACTTGAATAATGCAAGCATTTTTAGTTTCATATTTATAACTGTGTTGGAAAGTCTTTTCTAATCACCACCTTCGGCTTCCCTCGTGATAGTTCAGCACAATTACGTACAGTTAGGTTGAGTTATAAGTTTATTAGTTACGTTGTATTCATAGATGCTGTTAGTTTTCATTTGAACTTAAAACCTGGTTTATTAGTGATGTTAATTTGCCAATTTCCTTTGGATATGTGCTTAATTGTATGTAGAGTAAACGATTATATAACAAAACACTTAACCGTAGATGATAGTGTTGGTAAAATTAACTTAAAACATGTTTCGGATATTGAGAAATTTAATGATTTACATGGACTGCCTCATAAAAATCCATATTTATCAAACATTTGAAATCTACCAATCAAATACAAATAACATAATTAAAGATAATTCTTATTATATCTCAACAAACTGACGAACCAAAAAAATAAAAAATTAACCTTAATTTCTCTACAAGTTTTTTTAAAAAAAAAATACCTACAGGTAAAAAAATTTCAAGTTAAATATTTACGCATCATAGCCTGGATGATAGGTCTATTCACATGCGTCTGTATGAAATATTTCTCTAACACCATTTAACTATGGTCAGAGACGAGTTCATTTACTAACACATTAACTCTCTCAACTTCTAACACCGTTAAAATCTCCTTTTTCATCCTCCAGATCAAATAATATAAAATAAAGGGTAGACCTTTGTGCGTGTTGTTTCAGTCCTTATCAAGCTTAAATGATTCTAAAATGGTAATAAGAGGGCTCTTACAGCTTTGAGAAGCGCGCTGCTTGTTCGACTTCGGGTCTTGCTCAGGTCCACCGTTTTCAGCCGGAGAGAGACCGTGAACCACCGGGAAGTACGTCAAATGGGGATGGACGACGTTCTGTTGGATGATAAGGCGAAGAGAATGAGAGATCTGCTTTCGAGCTTCTACTCTCCAGATCCTTCAACGAAATCCGATGCTTCCTCAAAACATGAAATGTCGGATTCCATCAACACGGCATCTTTTGATGCTGATCAGTACATGGATTTTCTCGTATGGTGTCTTTTCTTTTCGATCCATAATCTCACACTTCTGAGTTTCATGTGTGTAACTACCTGAATTTGGTTACGTTTTGGACTCAGTTCTGTTGAATATGCGTAGATTCGTAATTCGTTAGAGAAATACGTTAAAAATTGTGTTAGAGTAGTGCTTAATCCTTGTTGTTTGCATCATATGTACAAGCACTCGGGTGCTAAATACGGAACATTGAAGTTGTTTCATTATGTCTTTAAAATGTGCAGTTGCAAAAGTCCAATTTGGAAGCGCTGCTCAAGACACATGTTGTAATGGCTGCAGAGATGAAGAATCTTGATACTGACTTGCAAATGTTGGTCTATGAGAACTATAACAAGTTTATAAGTGCCACCGATACAATTAAAAGGTTACCAACAGTGCTTCTCACTCCTGAATGATTGTTAGTGGGGATTATTTGGGTTCTACGAATTGTGAATCACTTTATATATGTTACTCATACTAATGTTTTAACACTGGCTGTAGTATAGTGTTCTCTCAGCGTTTATAGCTATACTGAGTCACTTGAGTATGTTGCTCTTGATCTGGGGCTGCTAACTGTTGTAGCTCATTTGTTGAATGCTTGTGAAGTGCTGCGTATGCAATAATGAAACTGCTGGATGAATTGTTTCTTGAACACTTTCTCCAACAGGATGAACAATAACATTGTGGGCATGGAAGCAAATATGGAACAACTTCTTGATAAGGTGCGTGGACATCCTGTCTAACTTTCAACCTTTAATAGTGTACAGAAAAGTCCATAACAGCAGGGACAACGTAATTCTTACCTTTATTGCAGATATTGTCTGTTCAATCCAGAAGTGATGCAGTCAATGGTTATCTTTTCCAAAAGAGAGAACATGTAGAAAAATTGCACCGAACACGTAATCTTCTTCGTAAAATTCAGGTACTGTAGTCACCTATGTTTCATGAACTTTAGCCTTGCACACAAGAAATTGCTACTTATGTGAGATTTTGGAGTACTTATGTTGATTACAAATTAGAGAGCATTGTGGTGGTAATCCAGCTGTGGTGCTATTATGTAGCATGGCATTTTTGTTTGGAGTAGCCATTATCTGGTCAGCAAGTTATCCTTAAAACAATACATACATACATATGTGTGTGTGTGTACCAAGAAGTTGGGAAGCAATTTCTTGGTGACACTATGACTCTGTTTGGGAACAGCGTCAGCATTAGAGGTTGGAAATATCCAATTGTAGCTTTTAGCATTAGAGGTTTAGAAAAGCTATCACAACCGTTCCAAAAAATTTCTGACCTCTTAATGTTAATCTGAAACGCTCTTCCCAAAAGTCAAAAGAAGCCTATAGCACAAAGTGATTTTTTTCTCCACAAGTCATACTACTGGATAATAATTCCGAGATGTTGCAAAGTCATCATTATTCCAGTTTTTCCCATTGTGTAATACCACTGATGGTTATGGTGAACTCACTTAAAGATTGTTTTGTTTGAAAAGAGCAGTTCGTCTATGATCTTCCACAAAGACTTGATAAGTGCATTAAGTTGAAAGCCTATGCTGATGCAGTCAGGTTCTACACGGGTGCAATGCCCATTTTTAAGGTTATTTTTATGACCTGTTTTCTGATCTTCCATCTTTACCTGATAAGCATTTGTTTATGATATAAAAGAATACATTATGGATTACTAATTACCAGACTTCTCGGCGTAATCTAATTGAAAAGGGAAGCATCTTCAGTAAATGCCATCTCAGGAAACTTTTCTTATAGCTTTATAAAAACATATGATCATATGACATTGATTAATGTTGTTATTCTCTCACAAGAGGCTTGTATCATGAAGAACATACGTTTGAAAGTTTTTCACTTGTTTCTTTGGATTTTCTAATGTCAGTATCAATTCAACTATTGGAGTCGTCTGATTCATTTAGATGAACTAATTCATGGAATTAGAGCTTATGGATCACATATGGATATCACAGATTACCTGATACAATGAATTTCGTACCGCATAGCACACCTGATAATGCTCTTATAACCATAGTGTATTAACTATTCCCAGGCCTACGGAGATTCGTCTTTCCAGGACTGCAAGCAAGCTTCTGAAGAAGCAATTGCTAAAGTAGTTAAGATCTTACAGGTACAGTTTTTGGCTCTCCTCATGATAACCTTAATCGCTGTCAAATATAATTAATGTGAATCAAATACTGTAAAATATAGCTAATGTGAATCAAATACTGTAAAATATAGCTAATGTGAATCAAATACTGTAAAATAATGGAACCCCATATCAATGCACCTAGCAATTCATGTTACTTTAATGTCTCTATTTGGTTTTTAGGGAAAGCTATTTTCAGATTCAGAATCCATTCAAGCAAGAGCTGAAGCTGCAGTGCTTCTAAAGCAGCTGAATTATCCGGTTTGTGCTTTAAATTCTTGTTTTCATGTCTAAAAGTTTCACCAACTTAATGCATTTTGTTAGACAGTTTGGTTGTGGTACAACATCCAACCAAAACCAATTTGGAATAAATGCCTGTGCCTGAGGCATACTGAGTGATAAAATCCCTCTTGATAAGTGAAGGGGTCAATCTAGGCCTTTATATGATAATGAGCTCATGCCAGTTCATTTTAATGCTTTAACATGGTATTAGAGCTCAAGGTTTGCCCTACGCCCAACTGTCACAGACCTATTGGCAATGACTGGATGGGTATCATCATCATAAAAAGCTTGGCTGATCCTGTTACTTGACCATATAGGATTTTTTGTTTAATACGTTTACAGTAACATATGCAATGCTTTTCTGCTCATTTCTCCAAATACATCTACAATTTGCAGGTTGATGACTTACAGGCAAAACTACTAGAAAAGTTGGAACAGTCTCTTGACAATTTGCAGTTTGGGTTAGCAGACTTAACCAGTGGCCCAACAGAAACAAATAATTCCTTTGTACAGTCTGGTGATCATGAGGTAAGAAAAAAAAAAGTGCACTCTTATCTTTTTTGTCACCTTTGATTTTTTTTCAGGATTTACTCCGCCTGCCTCATAATAATAGTGTGTTTTCTATGTTGGGTTGTCTCAAATTTGTTATGAAGTTTCTATGTAAGGAAACTTCTCCTACCACTTCCTACCACTTTTACCACCTTAGCCTCAATTCTCCACATCTTAAAAGTGGGACCTTCGGGTTTTTGCCCTCTCATTTTGAGTTTTACAATTGTCAGAACACATATTCTGCTACTCTACTTAATCTTTGTGCCCAGTCAAACTTCACAATTATAGTTGGAGGGAGGAGTATCATCTGTGACTGTTGAATGGAGATTTGCTGAAGAAGTAGTTTGATGGGTTAGCCAGTTCTTTTAAAAATGCGTAAACCTATCAAGGCCAAATAAATTGGCAAGGGAACTCTTACAAGAGAGGGTTTATGTTACATAAAAATAAAAAAAAACAGCGGATTTCCACATCTGTCAGATTGCTGTCTTTACAAGATCAAATTGGAAAACTAGCATGCTCTTTAAATCCATGATGCAAATGCTACATATTTTTTTTTTGTTGTGAAAAGGTCGTTTGCCTGGATTTGAACCCAGGCCATGTCATGGGCTCTTGATAAGCAAACTCTCTCGCCAACCGATGCTATCGGTTACAAGTGGTCGTATTTTTTGAAAAGTTTGTTCCTTGCCTTGGATTATGTTAATCCCTAGTTTTGATGTTTTGGGTTTTATCATTTCATATTCTACTTTATGCATTGCTAAATTTTATATGATGGGAATTTTGAATGGATGTGTTTAATTTTTGTACTCATAGATGGAGTGTGATTTTGGTGCATGTGATTGTTTCATGATTTTTATTGGTCAAAATGATTATAATGTATGTCTAATGATGTGATGAATGTTAATATGTGCAGTGCGTGTGTATTATAGTATAAGTATATTTATTGTCCCAAAATGATACATGGGTATATAATCATTGCTATGTTTGCCTTCGCTTAAAAGAAATAGACTACAGTATCTAGAACATTGGTTAGAGTACTCTATCCTTCTTCCACCAACTAAGAAACATGATGCTAATTATGTTTCTCTTGTCTTGCAGTTGCAAGAAACAAATCAGCATATGTGACTGTTTTTAAATACTACTGTACATTTTATAAAATAGAAGTGAAGAAACTGAAAAAGTTGTGCTGTAGAATGTCATACTGTTGAAGCTGCTTGAATCTTCTATTTTTCGAACTAGGCTTCTGTTCGTGAGTCTGCTGAGGCCATACGTGCTTATCGAGTGATATTTCCTCAATCAGTAAAGCAGCTAACCAAACTTTCACATGACCTGATTACTAAGTAAGCAGCTCATTGGTCAATGCTTTAGTATATGCAAATTTTTACAAATATCAACCTGTTGTTTCTTCAGCATTAAGCCCATTCAGTAGTAAGGTGTCAGTTTTTTGTGCGATGTCTTTTTTTTCAGGCACTTTGAAATCATAGAACAGTATGTTAAGACACGGGTTTCATCAGCCAGTCTATTGAGCACTCTCCGTAAGTAATTTGAAGATAGGAAAATTTGAACTCCTGTTTTTCCTCCATAATTTATAGTATGATGATCCTTGTTGCATATAACAAATTGGGAGTGTACCTCACAATGCTTTTAACGTGTTGCTAAATCTATGCAGGAATTGTGTGGAAGGATGTGCTTCTGATGGACGAAGTGTTACCTGAGGCTGCTCTGAGGGACGTTTCTCTGGAGGTAATGACATATGTATCTGAATAATCATTATCTTTGCTACAAGTTTTGTCAGGAACATCTCATTGTTTGGAATATCACAATAGTGATCAGAATTTTAATATTGTGGTTTCAGGCTGCACAATTTTCTGTAAAACAGTATGTTGCTAGTACATTTTGTGGGCTTCGACAGGTTATATCAGGTTCTTTTCACGGTTTTTTGTTTCATTATTAAAGTCTTGATGGCTAGATCTCGTGAGTTTGCAGAACATACAGATAGATTCTAGATTGCTCTGGCCAGGGATTTTTACATTTTCAGTTAACTTGGCAATATGACTTCCAGTCTCCAAAAATTAGCAGTTATAGACATTTTTGCTTTGGAATTCAAATGAGACTTCTAACTTAACTTATCCTTCGAACATAAGCTATTAACTTTAGTCTATTTTTTATATAACAGCAATGTCATCGTGCTTATAATTGGAAGTTAACTGTTGCACCAAAATGTGTGCTTCTCGAGAATTGGCTAATTATGTCCACAAGGAAGTTCTTTCTGATTGTTGGTTTTTAGTAGAACATGAATTCCCTGAATGATTTGAATTGCAGATGCCATCATGAAAGTTGATCCTGATAGAAAAGAGGATGGTGAAGAAAACATGTTGCAGGTTGCACTAGAGGCCAGCAAAACAGCTGTACTTCAAGGCAGCATGAATGTCTTGCTGGTAATCCCTGAGAGGCATTCTTGCATGTAAAATTTCAGTACCTTGAATTCTCCAAATGTTTTTTGAATTAGTCCAGTCTCTTGCTTTATCACTCTCACTCAGCACATCCATGTGTTTAGAGATGCATGCTGATTCACTTTGCGAGCCATAATTCTGAATTTTGTGTCTTGCAGTAGGTAGGTGCTCTTCTCTTCCCTTTGAGATTGAGGCAGTATTTATTTCTTGGCAGTTGCTGTTTTGTTGTATTTATTTCTTGGCAATCTCTGTGGTTGTAATTAAGATTTTTCCTATGTTTTTATCTACTGGTTCCAGGACTTTCATCTACTCTTAGATGATGACTTGGGGCTGCTAGTGAAGCTAAGAGCTACCATAATTGATTGGGTCCAAGAAGGGTTTCAAGACTTTTTCAAGGCCATTGATGATGACTTCCTCATTCTGTCTGGAAGAAAAATTTCATCATCTGGTAATCCTGGTCTAGCCATTTTATCACAGGGTGACAAATTCCTTCCTGGGCGTATCTTGGTGTTGGCTCAGCTTTCTGTCTATATTGAACAAATTGTCATCCCAAAAATCACCGAGGCAAGGAGCCAACTGATTGATACTTTGTACTTGTTATTGCATTTGTCGAATAATGGTTTGAACTTTTTTACTTCTAAATGGAATGTTGACTTGGTATATCTTTTGTCTGCTGTAGCTGCTGAACTTGGTACATCTCTGTGGTTTTATGTGTGGAAATATCAGATACCATCCGTTTTAACTGTTACTACATTTTTTACTGAACATGAAGAAGATCAAGGAGAGTGAAAGACATATATTTCTACTTAAAAAGGAGTATTAATTAATTTTTTAATGTTATTAAAGATTGTGTAAAATTGATGGAAAAAGAAAGTAAACTTCAGTGGAGTTATGCTGATTTGATGGAAAGTGAATTGAAGTATGGATAACGTCGTAATTGAGGTAAAGAAAAATTTAGTTAAAAAGAAATGTAACAAATATCGAGGGACGTTCCAAAAATGAAGAAAGGGAGTATTTTTAAGTTTTCTTCTACTCTGTGTGTCTGGTTAACAGAAGGGGCTGGTTTTTGTATGTTCTCTTACTTCTATTTAATTGTGATGAATATGCTTCTTTGATTGGCAGGAAATAGGTCGTTTCTTCCCTAGTGGTGGTGCTCAAGCTTATGAAAACGGGCCTGCTTTTGTTCCTGGTGAAATATGCCGAATATTCCGGTCAGCTGGTGAAAAGCTTTTGGATCATGTAATTATGAAGTTCTTGTTCCTGGTGTCTCTTTTGAACTTTTACATTACACATCGACTGCATTAACATTTCAACAACTGCTTAGGGAAATTCACAGACAATGTGGATGTGATGCTATTTTCTTGGGAACAAGCAGTTACGAATATCATCTCACAGAGTTACCATTTTGGCTTTGGTTTCTGATATGTTTTACAGAGTAAAATTGCAGGCACATACACACGGATATTTATTTTTTAAATGTTTTACATATTCGTTTTTTGTTTTACGCAGTACGTACGTATCAGAACTCAGAGAATATATGCTCTTCTCAGAAAAAGGTTTGCAACACCAAATTGGGTTAAGGTTAGTATTCCTGGTGCTGCTTAATTTCAACTGTTAAAAGAAACATCTGCATATTTTTGTGAATTTTTTTGTTTTTTGGTAGCACAAAGAGCCAAGAGAAGTCCATATGTCAGCAGATTTGTTCCTTCAAGAGGTATGTCTATTTGCTTGTCCGTCAGCTTGAAATTTTATGTCTCCAATTTTACTCTGGATAATTAAATATAAACTTCTAAAGCGGCTATCTGATTTGCATTGTATAATTAAAACTAGGAGAATAAAGCACTGACATTTGTAAGTTATTTCTGTGCACTAGTTGCAAGAAGTTGGTGGAGAGGTGAAGCAAATCTTACCTCAAGGGCTCCACAAGCATCGGCGGTCTGAGAGCAATGGGAGTTCCATCTCATCAAGAAGTAACCCATTACTAGAAGATATAACAAGGAGGCCGAACACTCCTAGAGGGCGGAGCCAGCTATTAGAAACACATCTAGCGAAATTGTTTAAACAAAAAGTTGAAATTTTTACCAAAGTTGAGTTTACACAGGTATAATCAAAAGCGCTATTGCGAGTGGGAATTTATTCATCAGCAGTGTTGAAGCAGATGACCTGAACTTGTATGGAATTTGCAGGATTCAGTTGTCTCGGCGATCATAAAGCTGTGTCTTAAAAGCATACATGAATTTGCTCGACTTCAGACATTTAATCGAAGTGGATTTCAGCAAATCCAGCTAGATACTCAGTTCTTAAGACTTCCTTTGAAGGAACAAGTTGAAGATGGAGCAGTTGTGGACTGTTTACTTGATGAGGTAATAGACCAAGCTTGCTAATATATGGTGACTTATAAATGAAAAACATTTGTTTGTTTTTCATCCCCCCGTTATCTTTTCATTCCTTCAACACATGTTCCAGTTGCAAGTACTCTTCCTCTCCCTTTAACCAATGTATCGGGATTAATTTATAGCTTTGTTCTGTTTGGTGAGCAGGTTATTGTTTCAGCCTCAGAGCGTTGTCTTGACCCGATACCCTTGGAACCTCCCATCTTGGACAAGCTCATACAAGCCAAATTAGCAAAATCCAGTGAACACAGTCCTACATAGTTAACATTGCACATTCTATTGTTCAAGGTAAACGTTCCGAGCAGCACCCCGAGTTAATTATGATTCATTTATCAGCCTCTTGTTTCCATCTCTGATGGGTTCATGTTAATACTCGGTAGATCATTTGTGGCTCACATCACTGAGATTCAGTTGTGCTCAAGTTCAGTAGTTGGGTGCCCTTGAGATTTACTATTTCCGAAATGACCATCGGTCATCTGCAGATCGGATCGACATTAGCGCGGAAGGAGTAGCCTTAAGCTTGTTGTGAATTATGTATCAGTTGCAGAAATGAAAGAGACGGACGCGTGGAGCGAGTAGATGACCTATGCTTCATTCCTTGAAATGTGACAGGTTTTGTAAGATAATGAACCCAGATATGGAGATCCTATTGTTTTGAACTCCTTCACGTATGATGAGTGCTGAGTGATTTTTGACATTTGTGAATAGTCATTTTAAAATTCTGGTGACCTTTTAACTCTGTCCAGCCGTCAACGATCCGCTAGCGGTATTACTAGTAACAGAGGGAGAGAAAGTGAAAAATGTGAGATGCTATTTTCTCAAAAGAAAATTGTTGAAATTCTTGGAAAAAATACAGAATTTCTATGAGAGAATATTCGATGAAATTTTGATTTTTTTCTCCAGAATTCTTTGTTAGAGTACATGGAATGACGCACCCAAGTGTGAGAGAAATGCAGGCGAATCAGCAATGTAACCGTTTAACATTAAGCGTCCAAACAAAAATTAAAGTCGGGACCTTCTTTTTTTCTATTTTTCTTTTTCTTTTTATCAATGTATCTGCTTACTTATAGTAACGTTTTTAGGTTTAAAAAAATCACATAACTAAATCGAAAAGTGTAAATTGCTCAATCTCATTTTCATTGACTTGTTTTTGATGGCCAGTAGGCCCAAACCAAGGATCCAAAACAAAAAAAAAACCCATATATCCAAATAATGCTTGAGTCAGAAGCCCAGGAAAGATGACCCATTTAAAACATCTGAGGGCCTGATACCCGAATACTGATATAATCAACCCGAAGTCATGCCCTCAGCACATTATAGGCCCGAGCACATGCGTCCAGGACATAAAGGCCACATGTCGTCTGACACCTAACCGCCTCTTTCCCCTCAGAATATTACGGATGTGCCACTCTATTAGACAAGACTATATAAG
>JBBYHH010457709.1:0-11383 GCA_038382905.1 Daphne laureola
GATAATCTGTCAAACCACTAACGTGTTTTCGGGTGCAGGTTTAGGCATTAAGATAATTAGAACGCCTTAAACCTAAATAACGCGTTAGAAACATTAAGTTCAGAAAAAAGTTTAAAAAATGGTCGGGTTTTCGGGACCCACGTAGGAAGAGAAGTTCAGTTCCGCCGGTCGTCGCCGCCTCCTGGCAACGTTCACGACGCTTCCGCACATGACGCACATGCCGGCCCTGGAGGTGGGTGTGTCATCTCAGATGTCTAATTTTACTGGATTGTCCAATATCGGATTTGTCTAACTGTACTGGATTGTGGGATTTGCAGCTTCGTGATAATCTTCTTACAAGTCTTGTTCCTTCATCGTTGTGGGATTTGCAGCAAGAACACGTCCTCAACGCGGCCCCAGATGAGACCCGGTCTCATGCCGACGTGGCCCATGACGTCCTCGTCCAAACCCGGCCTAGATCTGTCAGAATCGAAGCACAACGCGAGCGTTGGGTGACCTGGGCTGGGCTGAGTGGAGGACCCGCCTCTCCTAGCTGTGTCCGCTCTGAAGAACGCGGCGAGATGAATTGTGAGGCTGCGGAAGGCGGTGGAGAAGCTTCCCGATCGAGAAGTTATAGTGGAATCACTGAAGGTTTAGGTTGGCCTGATGCTAGTCAATCATTGGGGTTAATGTGTTTTGGGTGAATTGTTCGATTCAAGTTTCAGGGGTAAGTAGATGGTGTTTTGAGTGAAACAGGTAAGGTGAAAATCAAGTGGCGAAGAACGATTAAAAATGAAGTATTATTGAGTGTGAGGGTTAATGGGTAAGATTTAAAAGTATTTTGGGTGGAATTGAGTAAGCTTTAAAAATTTAAAATCTATTGTAATAATTAATTAAGAGTAAAATTATCTTTTTACACTTTTTTATTTATTTTAACAGTTAAAATGAATGAAAAAGACTGAAACAACAGAACGCATAACTTAAATTTAGAATCAATTTAAAATAAAATATTAATCTAAAATTAGAATAGATTACAAAAATAAAAACAGAGAAAGGGACCGGAGACGGATTTTACTCGTTGTTGTTGGATAGATTCCTACCTCAAAAGAAAAAAAGAAGGGGGTGTTAATGGATCGGGAATGAATAGCAGCAAATGTTAGCGCGTGTCGTGTGATTTCGGTTGTTAATTGCCCAATTTTCACTAGCAGGTGACAGCTCCTTCCTTCTCAAGACTTAAAAGAGTGTACGCAAATGAAATGAAAATGAGGACGCGCTCTAAGATTTTCCGCGTGCACTGCAACAACGACCAAACCCCAAAAACCTAGCCTTTTATATTTATGGAGCACAAGAAGGGAAGGGACGACAATCATTCTCTTCTTACCGCTCCATTCCATTGTCTTCCTCTTCTTCTTCACACCTTAACTTCAACCCACTTCCCAAGTTCAGTTTTTTAATCCAACACCACACAGTTTTAGCAGCCATTCCCAAGTTTTCTTCAAAATGGGTTGTTATAGGAGCAAGCACAAATACTCAAACTCAGACGCTAATGGCTATGCCTCTGCTGCAGCTAGTGTCGACCCTCCCAGACCACCGCTTCCTCAAACTCATCACCACCAACACCAACAGATTGAATCCACAATAGTGGCTGCTTCTGAAATCCATGTCCCACCAAAGCCAGAGCCTTGGTCACAGTGGATCCCTCACCAAGATCAAATTAAGCCTGTTCCAGGTACCACACCACAAGTTCAACAGACCCAAAATGCAATCTTGGGTAAGCCCTTTGATGACATTAAGAAATCTTACACTCTAGGTAAAGAACTGGGTAGAGGGCAATTTGGGATTACTTATCTGTGCACCGAGATTTCCACGGGACACACTTACGCTTGCAAATCGATTCTGAAGAGAAAGCTGAGGAGTAGACAAGATAGGGAGGATGTGAAGAAGGAGATACAGATCATGCAGCATTTGTCTGGGCAGCAGAACATCGTGGAGTTCAGAGGTGCTTATGAGGATAAGCAATCTGTGCATCTGGTTATGGAGCTTTGTGCTGGTGGGGAGCTTTTTGATCGGATAATTGCTCAAGGGAACTACTCTGAGCGAGCTGCAGCTGCGCTTCTGCGATCCATAATGAGTGTGGTTCATTGCTGTCATTTTATGGGGGTGATGCACCGGGATCTCAAGCCTGAAAACTTCTTGCTTTCCACCAAGGATGAAGGAGCCATGTTGAAGGCCACTGATTTCGGATTGTCAGTATTTATTGACGAAGGTAAAATAGAAAAAAAAAAAAAAAAAAAGATTCTATTTTTAAGTATTCCATTTGAGGTTATTCATTTAATACTACCACCATAAATTTACTGATGTAGTTATAAATTCGCATAAAAGTCTATAACTTGTAGCCTTCTCTGAGTTGCAGTGCTTTTTGTTTCCAACATTCTGATTGGTAACTAGAAAGCAATAGTCTTTATGGATAGTCTATGAGATATTCATAAGACTGGAATATTTCCTTGTTTACTTTGACAGTTTGCTTATTTTCTTTCTTGAGAAGAGATGCAGTATCAATATTCAGTCTAGCCCATTGTTCTCATTGTGTTAGTTGGTATAAATTGCACTTACATTGATTGATAAACCACAGCCTCATTTTTCAACTTGCCATTTCTTAAAACTAACAATGGGAAGAACCTTCTTGCTAATTCATTGCTTTTAAAGTTTTGGTACCTTCAATCTAGTTATGCAGCTTTCTGCAATGTTCACTCTATCTTTTACTGAAGTTCACTTTACCGACATGTCAGGAAAGGTGTACCGTGACATGGTAGGCAGTGCTTATTATGTTGCACCGGAAGTGTTGAGGCGCAGTTATGGGAAGGAGATTGACATCTGGAGTGCAGGTGTTATATTGTACATTCTACTTAGCGGTGTGCCCCCATTTTGGGCTGGTAAGACTGTAAAAGAAAAAAGAGAGAATGGAAAACTAGTTGCTAAATGGTTGTTTTTCAGGATGCTTTTAGATAGTCAGAGAGAGCTTATGAGTCCCTCATTGTTTTTCCCTTCAGAAACTGAGAAGGGTATCTTTGATGCTGTAATGGAAGGGAAGATAGACTTTGAGAGCAAACCTTGGCCATCAATTTCAGAAGGTGCGAAAGATCTTGTAAGGAGGATGCTGACAATGGATCCAAAGAAACGGATTAAAGCTGCCCAGGTTCTTGGTACTAAAAGTTCCTTTTCTGTATGGCTACTATACTTTGGAAGCACCCCATTTCATTTGCAACTGCTCTTATGTTTCTTTCCATTTAGCATTCTTGAGTGAAGCTTTTGTTTCCAATTTTCTCTCTAATCTATTTCGTGTTATATCTCTCTAACATTTGATAACCTATCTGGTTAGATCATCCTTGGCTAAAAGAAGGAGGGGAAGCATCAGATGAACCAATTGATAGTGCGGTTCTTTCCAGAATGAAGCAGTTTAGAGCAATGAATAAACTGAAACAGATGGCTTTGAAGGTACTAAATTCAATTAAATTGGAAATGTGTGTATTTTGCTGTACCTTGCAGAAATTTTGTGTAATCTTCTTGTTTACCTCTATTTTGGAACCTGGTGGTGGTATTTGATTGCTTATTCTAGGTTCGTTTCCTCAAAATCGTTCTTGGACGAGTCAAATTTATTCGGCAATGATTTGTTTACTGAAACTATTTTTGTCCTTGTAGATTTATGCAACTAGTGTTGTCCACTGGCATTAATCAGTCTGTTTCTTGTATTCTCTTTCTAAGCATGGTTCATTATTCATGTAATGTTTGTGTCCCTAGGTTATTGCTCAAAGTCTGTCTGCAGAAGAAATTAAGGGTCTTAAAACAATGTTTGCAAACATGGATACTGACAAAAGCGGCACGATCACCTACGAAGAGTTGAAAGCTGGTTTGGCCCGTCTTGGCTCGAAACTTTCTGAAGCTGAAGTCAAGCAGCTGATGGAAGCGGTACATAATCTTCTTCCCATCCGCGCTTAATCCGTTTAGTTAAAATTTATGAGTATTTGCTTCAGACCTCAGACTTGGACTGAAATATTCGAAATCATTTTGCATGAAAACCTCAGGCTGATGTGGATGGCAATGGAACAATCGACTACATCGAATTTATCTCAGCTACGATGCACAGATACAGATTGGAAAGGGATGAGCACCTATTCAAAGCATTTCAATACTTTGACAAAGATAGCAGTGGGTGAGTTACATAAGCTTTTTTGGTGCTTATTTTAACTTCATGAACCTTTGTGTAAGGCAATGACCTCTGCAAATGTTAACTGCAGATACATCACAAGGGATGAGCTGGAAACTGCAATGAAGGAATACGGAATGGGCGATGAAGGTACCATCAGAGAAATAATCTCAGAGGTTGATACAGATAATGTAAGTTGCGTTTTAGTTTAAAAGACTGGCCTCTGAAGTAAAGATATAGTCGGGATTAAGAAGTACGACGATGATGATGATGATGTAATTGCGCTTTGCTTGACAGGATGGAAGGATCAACTATGAAGAATTCTGCGCGATGATGAGAAGTGGAACGGTACAAGCCACAAATCTTTCTGGATGAGAGAAGAAAAGATGTTCTTTAGTTGCAAATGAGTATAAAGAGGCTCAACTGTGTTTCATCACAGGGCCAGCCAGGTGATTTTCAATTGATTTTGGCAGTTCAGTCCTAGTTCAGCACAACCAATTAGTTGCACTCAAATTTGTACATAGAAGTGCTTATCAAGTGATATTATGAACCAATCCACTCTTGTTTTTCTGCAATATGTTCCTGCTCTGCTGCTAGAGTGTGTCAATTGATTTACCAATGTTATGTCCCAGTTTTTCATGCAAGTTGAAGCTGAAAGGTTCCTGTGGCACATTGAATTGAATTTCTTTGTGACGTTTAGAGATAAGAACATCCAAATAAGTGAATATATGGGTGCAATGGCAAGACTTTCAAGTACATGGAAGATGCCATTTTTGTCTTTTCAATCGTTTGATTTTACAATGAGACTATTTGGTGTAGCTTACATGTAAAGTCACCATTGGGACTTGGGAATTAGTGGGGATTAGGAGAAAATGGCAATTGAGTGGTTGAGGAATAGCATAGTTTCAGGTTGACCATAGAAGGAAAAAGTTAGGGCTTTTATGTTGCACTTTCATATACACTCATCGTCCCACAAGGGTGTCAACATTATTATACCTCCCCCCGTTAACCATTTGTTTTTGTTCTTTCAAAGTTCAATATTTGACTTAAATATTTACAAAGAAAAATAGTTTAAAAAAATTCTAGAAAATTATATTTAGGAAATTTATATTACAAATTATGATACACATAAAAACTATTTAACTTTAGATATTTAAACATGGATGAAAAAAAATTATAAATTAAATACTGTAAAACAGTTAAAACAAATGGTTCATCTTTTGAAGACCGGAGGTAGTATTTAGTTGTCTCACAAAAATTGTCTAACTTTTCTAGAATGAAATTTTTTCATCATCACTATTACAGAATAATCTTTACTTATCCTCATCATTTTAAACAATTATTTCCATACACCTTTTTTTATACCAAGGGTAAAAAGATCACACACTACTAATCTACTACTTATCTTAATATCTGCGTCCAAACAAATTCTACATTCTTTATTAGTCTTAATATCTGCGTACGGGGAGGGAGTACCACTTTATGACTGGATGTTGATATGAAAAATATTTATCCCAGTCAAAAGTTAATAAATAGCCGAGATTTCAAAACTGGATATCAGCATAGGAGAACATGGGCAATAATACATCATGTCAAATTCAAACCGGCTTAGCTACTGAACATAACTCACAGACGAGAGCCACCCAAGCCAATACAACAATACCACACATATCAAGTATTACAAGAACTCTCATGAGGCCTCCTCCTCTTCTTCTTCCTCCTCATACTCCTCTTCTGCAGTAGCATCCTGATACTGCTGATACTCGGCCACCAGGTCGTTCATGTTGCTCTCGGCCTCAGTAAACTCCATCTCATCCATTCCCTCACCGGTGTACCAGTGCAAGAAGGCCTTCCTCCTGAACATAGCCGTGAACTGCTCGCTTACCCTCCTGAACATCTCCTGGATTGAAGTTGAATTTCCGATGAAAGTTGAAGCCATTTTCAGACCTGTGGGCGGGATGTCACAAACGCTTGACTTTACGTTGTTTGGTATCCACTCAACAAAGTAGGATGAGTTCTTGTTCTGAACGTTGATCATCTGTTCATCGACCTCCTTAGTGCTCATCTTACCGCGGAACATGGCAGAAGCGGTTAGGTAACGACCATGGCGTGGATCAGCGGCGCACATCATGTTTTTGGCATCCCACATTTGCTGAGTAAGCTCAGGCACAGTCAGAGATCGATATTGCTGTGATCCTCTTGACATCAGTGGTGCAAAACCAACCATGAAGAAGTGGAGGCGAGGGAATGGGATGAGATTAACAGCAAGCTTTCTGAGATCTGAGTTCAGCTGCCCAGGAAACCTCAGGCAGCATGTGACACCAGTCATGGTAGCAGAGATGAGGTGGTTTAGATCACCAACTGTAACAATCACAAGAAACAAAAATGATTTCAGATAAAATTTGAACTTAACTACTCTTAACATCCAATAGAAATTTCTGCAATGCCAAGAGGTAATAACCCTAACACAGAATAGAGGATTTGTGGGCGTATTTATTATTATTATTATTATTATTATTATTATTATTAATCATTTCCTCTTTTGCTGTACAAGCTGGACTCTAAACAAGATGAATGCTCATGAGAAGTCCAGCAGCAAAATCCAAGTAAGCCGCATTCTAGGAGGTCCTTCTAATATACTACAATATATGCTTCATGCGGGACTAACTGGAGAGGTCCAAAATGTGATAATGGTGCAGTTTAAGTCCCTATCTGTTTTTTGACAATGATGTATTTTAGGACATCAATATGTGTCATTGAAACATTTTGGATTCAAAAAGAGTCCTCTAGGAGTCCTGCACGGACCCGATATTATATATTAGAAAATCCTCATTCTAGGCTAATAGTAAGCTACGCTAAGACTAAGGTAGTAAATGAGGTGACAAAACTTGGATCAGTTCAGGGCCCCAATAGTAACAATGAGCAACATATACCAACCATGATGAAACAAACTTAGACTTATATGTAGCACAAATGGTTTCGAACTTACAGGTGGGGGTGGAGAGTTTAAGTGTGCGGAAGCAAATATCATAAAGAGCCTCATTGTCCAACACCATGCACTGATCAGCATTCTCGACAAGCTGGTGCACAGAAAGGGTAGCATTATATGGTTCAACAACTGTATCAGACACCTTAGGGGATGGAAAAACAGAAAATGTCAACATAATTCTATCAGGGTACTCCTCCCTGATTTTTGAAATGAGAAGGGTTCCCATGCCAGAGCCGGTGCCTCCACCTAAGGAGTGACATACTTGAAACCCTGCCCCAAAAATGCACAATGTCAGACAAGATGGTAGATAATTATATTCTGAATAAGGAGTATAAGTGAAAACAATTCACCAAACAATGAAGGATGCAGGCTAAGTTCCAACAGAAGCAAAAAATACATTGCAAAGGGAAAATAGGGTAACAGATATACAAACGGACAGGAACGAGAATTGTGCCAGAAAACATGTGCATCAAGTATTAATTTTTTTTTGCTTATGTACCCTCTTCTGATGACAGGGAGTGCAGACAGTTGACAAATTCAAAGAAGCTCAAAGCAATGTTCATTTTCGAAATGCTGAATTGAATTGCATTTAAGGAAAGTCAGTTAACCAAAACTTGAACGGGAACCATGGAGGAGATTGCAAATCAGTTCAGGCAATTAAGTGACTGATTACCAGCAATGAGAAAACTGATTCTTGAAATAAGCAACAGGAGAGACCTAGAGAAAAATTTACTCTCCTAATGGTACATCACACCTAGTCGATATCAAGTCATAAGAATTGCAGAAAAAAAAATTACAGATAGAATCAGTCCAGTAAAACCGCACAAGCCTGTTAGCCTAATCAACAAACATAGGCGCAAAACAAACCGAAAACGAAACTGCAAATCAAGCCGAACCCTCCTCCAGTCCTAATTGTTAATCAACGACATCATACAGCAGAACATTATATAAAAACCATCGAAACATTACCCTGCATGCAGTCACAATTCTCGGCCTCCTTCCTGACAACATCAAGCACCGAATCTATCAATTCAGCCCCCTCGGTGTAATGACCCTTGGCCCAGTTGTTTCCGGCACTGGACTGACCGAATACAAAGTTATCCGGTCGGAAGATCTGACCGAAAGGACCGGATCTAACCGAGTCCATAGTCCCAGGCTCCAGATCCATGAGGACGGCGCGCGGCACGTACCTGCCACCGCTAGCCTCGTTATAATAGACATTGATGCGCTCGAGCTGCAGCTCCGAGTCGCCGCTGTATTGGCCGGAATGGTCGATCCCGTGCTCGTCGCAGATCACCTCCCAGAACTTGGCTCCGATCTGGTTGCCGCACTGGCCGCCTTGGATGTGAAGGATTTCTCTCATGTTTTGTGAAGGATTGGATTGAATTGAATTGGATTTTCCCGCCGGGAAAGCGAAGGAAAACGAGTCTTGTGGCGGGTGTTTTTCTGTCGGGAAATGGAAGGACGAGAGTGATGAATGGGATTTTATTCTTCAGCAAGTTTTTGGTGGCGTTTTCGTAAGATATAGTTACTTCGGGGTGAAAGTGTCAAAATCGTTGGTTTTGGAGGGTTTGTTTAATGATGCGTTACATGGGACATGTCATAACGGGTTGTCAGACAAGACGGTTTCGAATTTCGATCTTACTCGCATACAAGGAAAAGGCAAAAAGCACAACAAAACCCTGAACTTCTCAATTTGTCATGAAATGGTTACTAAATTATTTATTTGACCGAATAAACCACTAAAGTTTTGTAATTGTACCAATTTAGTCACCGAGTCTGAATTTTGATAATTTTTCACGCGGAAGAATGATGCGGATTGAGCGAGAAATTCAACATAAAGTGTCATTAAGTGTCCAATTAAGAAAAAAATGTTAAAAGAATATTACTGAGAAAGTCGGACGCAATTAGGGTAAAGGAAAACGACATAATATTCTTTTAATGTGCGTGTATTTTTTTTTTAATCGAAGAGTAGAGACACGTTAGGTTTAACTTTCCGCTCAATCCGTGTCATTTTTTTATTTGAAACGTCATCAGAAATAAAATTTAGTGGTTAAATTGATACAATTTAAAAAATTCAGTAGTTTATTCAGTTAAATAAAAAATTTAATGACTATTTCATGATAAATTGAATAATTCAAAGATTTATTTGTGTTTTTTACTAAGTGAAAATGAAATGAAGTAAAAAAAGTACTAGAAAATCACTGTACTATTCATATTGTCACGATTTAACCACTCGATTATTTGATGGGTTGAATAAATTATTCAACTTTTAAATACACCAATCTGGTCATTTGTAGGGTGTTTTTGGTATGGTAAAATTTGTAAATCGTCCATCACATTTTACTTTTTCTAATCAATCTCTATATTTCTATTTTTTCTTGCTTTAAGACAACCATCTTCTAATTGCACTCCATTACAAGAGGGTAATTAATTGGTGGTATTTTTTTTCTTTGATCATTTTTAAATTGTCATTTGACATAAAATAATACTACATTTGGCGGAAGTAATGCACAATTACATAAATTTCAGCGGAATACTAAAGCAAAAACTCTTCAATCTTGTACCCATAATCCATAATTAAAGATACAAAACATACCCAACACATCAAAACATAACTCCCAAAATTCTCTCAAAATACTCCCACAATCTATATTTTGCAATTACTCCAATAAGCTTTATATCCACCGGAGACTTGAAAACCATGACAACTCTCAAAGAATTATAAAGATACACTACCAAACTTACTTAGTTCTTAAAACCTCATTGTAATCGTTTTAGCTCATTTTTCAATCTTGCATGTGATCTAGAATGTGTAGTTCCGCTTGAACGCTTTATCATAAATTTCCATAATTGATGCATGGGGTGAAGACCTCTTGTTCTTGTTGGTGTGAGAGTTCTCTTGGCATTAGTGACCTGTTTACTTCTTTTGCTGTTAATTGATTGTCAACCCCTTATTTGGTTGTTAAACCGACGGTTAGGAGTAGTTAGTCTTCTAATTTGCAATTACTTGTTTTTATTTCGGATATGCTCTTTATCTGTAAAGCTCCTGAATATGATTTTATAAGTGTCGTTGGACATTTGCTATTAATGAATTACAAGGTGGTGTGCTCCCCTTTTTACAAAAAAAAAAAAAAAAAAAAACCAACATTCCATAGCAAAATTTTCTCCCCTCTCAAATAAAAATGCAATTTTTTTACTAACTTTATTAATACATCTTTTCTCTTGAACTAATTTTCTCCTATTTGACCTCTAAACAAATGACTCCTCCCCATTGAAGTTCTGTTGGTTTGTTTTCATTAAGGCTAGGGGTGGTAAACGAGTCGATCTGACTCGCGAGCGGCTCGAGCTCGAACAGTGTTAAACGAATCGAGCCACACGAACTTCAAACGCGAGCTCGAGCTGAAATTTTGATTCGAGCCATTTCGAACTCGAACAGTCGAACCAAGTTAAACGAGCTGAGCTTCACGAACCACGAACCCAAGAAAGATGATGGTTTTGAGATAATTTATAACTTAATCCTTGTTTTTATCTATTATAATTAATTAAATTTTTAGATTTTTTGAGCTCACGAACTATCGAGCCAAACTCGAGACGTTTTTTTTTAGCTCGACTCGAACGAATTTGAACTTGAGCCGATTCTCACGAACTCGAACTCAAACTCAAACTAGTGATGTTCGGGCTCGATTCGGCTCGTTTGCATCCCTATTTAAGGCTCAGTTCAAGAGAGGCGGGGATAATTTTTTTTCCATAAATTTTCAAATTTTAAAACATCAATCAATTATTGATTGTAAAGTGTTGTTGATAATGGGTTTGAATATATATTAGATTACAACAATACCACTCATAGTTAGACATATTAAGATGCGTCAGCTAGTCCAAAGATCTCTCATTTATTTTTTGCAGACGATTCATTAATCTTCCTGAGGGATTCACATTTTGTTGCTCGCTCTCTACTTGATATTTTGCATCTCTATGAAGTAGCCTCTGGTCAGAAGGTAAACTTATCTAAATCCGCTATCTTTTTTAGTCCATCGGTTGCGTAGGGAAGGAAGGCGAGTGTCCTGCGTATTCTTGGTATCTGGAAATGTTTGAAGGAGGATCGTTATTTGGGATTCCCCTGGTTATTGGGCCGAAATAGGGTGGACCAACTAGATTTTTTGGTCCAGTGTATAACGAATAGGCTAACTTCGTGGAAAGCTGCGACACTC
>JBBYHH010457820.1:0-11382 GCA_038382905.1 Daphne laureola
ACCTATAAAATGGAATGATATTAAATTACCCGATAAATGGGTAATGCAAAATGAAATACCGGTTAAACCACTTAGAACAACAGAAGTTGACGGGATCATAGAATACGAAAATGGAGAAGTTGAGATAAAATTTGATAAAGAAAGAATAACAAGAATAATTAACTTCTCAGAAAAACCCCATAAAGTACCATCTCGGGCATCATGTTCACAAATGCCAGAGACAGAATATAAAAAATATATTGGAGGAGTTAGACAATCATCAGAACAAGTGTCTCATCCTGTGTATAAAATAGATCCTATCAAAGTAGAACCGACCCAATCATCTAAATCAGTTGAAAATGATAGAGTTAGTTTCTCAGATTTTGAGATAAATATGTTAAGAGAACCCTTCAGAATAAATTATGAAGGTCTCAGAAGTGAATTTGAGTCAGAAGAAAATACAGCAAAGAGAATATGGTTAGAAGAGAACTATACCAAATAAAAAAGAGGAAAAATACAGAAGCTTTGGTATAAAAAGATTCGTCAAACTATGACCAATCTAAAATTCTTTGAATGATTTATCTCTACCATGGTCTTAAATGACGAAACAACTTTGTCTGCTTTAGAAGGTACATGAAATGCTTACAAGGTTAAAGAACGAGAAGAAATCAAAGATGTAACTGCAACACATCACCCCTCTAAAATAATTATTCTAGGAGAACAGACAACTGTCTCACCATTTAAAACGGTTAATAAATAAAATGCCTCTAAACCAACAGAAACTAAGGATCTTCAATCTCTGATTGAACATAATAGTTACACAAATTTATATCTACAGTCAATAGGAAGACATATGTGTAGAATAGAAGAAACTAAAATGACAGAGCAAAACTTTAGTACTAAACCTAGTACTTCAAAATCTTTTGTCCAACAGAAACCGAATATGGCTAAACCCTCTATCCACCTTCCTTCTAGCCTCCCAACATTTACATTAGGAAGAAATAGCGAAAATGTTTCTGACAAAATGAAAGAATTGGTTAAACAGGTAGGAAAACTAACTATAAAAGATGATAAACAAAAGAGACCAGAAATTAATGTCATAACAGAAAACCCCTTTCAAGAAGATTACCAATTTCCTCACAGAACTTCTGAGGTTAATATAATTAAAATGGAAAAAAGAGGACCATCAAAGATATGAAATGTCTCACACCCATACACTAATAAACCATCACCAGTCGACATTAGACATACAAATTATTGGCAACCTGACTCCTTTACTGCCTATAGAGGTGATGAAATTAGAGAATGAAATATTGATGGCATATGAGAATACCAGATATCCCAAATAATCCACCACATGATAATGTATGGGATAACAGTAAAAAGTATGAATAGAGAAGTAAATGACCAGCAGATAGCAGAGATGATAATCTCTGGTTTTACTGGACAGTTAAGAAATTGGTGGGATAAATATCTTTCTGAACAAGCAAGACAAGAAATAAGGAATGCCACAAGGAAAATAGAAGTTACACAAGGTGGTCAAATCATAAGAACTACAGAGTCAGACACAGTTAATACATTAATACTAACAATCTATCTACATTGCATAGGAATAGGAGAATCTAAACAAATGTTAAATGGAGAATTATTACTTAACCTAAAATGTAGAACTCTTTCGGATTTGGAATGGTATAAAGATACCTTTCTCTCAAGGGTTTATGAAAGAGAAGATTGTAACTCCATTATTTGGAAATAAAAATTTATCCAAGGTCTGCCAAGACACTTTGGAGAACTAGTCATTGACCATATGAGAGAAAAGAACCAAGGAAATTTAGAAATAGAAAATTATACATATGGCCAAATATTCTCTGAAATAAAAGAAGTTGGTCTTAAGATGTGCCATGAACTAAAATGGAGAAAACAAGTAAAAAAAGGGAGACTTGAGGGAAGAAGAGAAATGAGAAGTTTTTGTGCCCAATATGGGTACAACCTACACGACCCAGATAAAGAACACAAGAGGTATAAAAGAAATAAACCCTATAGAAATTATAGAAAAAAAAAATAAACAGGAAGAAAGACAACCTGCGAGATATAGGAAGTTAAGAGGTAAAAGATTTGACAAGAAAACAAATCTGAACGATTCAATAGAAAAGATAGATCTGAACCCGTTTGCTGGAAATGTGGTAAAGTAGGCCACTTCCAGAACAAATGTAGAATTAAGAAGAAAATAAATGCTCTACAAATTGATGAAGGATTAAAACAAAGTCTAATGCAAGTAATGCTTAATAGCGAGTCTGGAGAGGATTTTGAAGAAACATCTAATAAATTATAAAGTTCAAATGAACTTAATGAGTTTGACTCAAGCAGTGAGTCAAGCCAAGAATCGGATAAAAGTTGTGGTTCTAAATATCAATGCGACTCATGTGACATACAGAAGGCATTTGGGAATTTAGAATTAAATATGCTCCAGATTAATGCAATAACAGATATTGATGAAAGGGTCCTAGAAATTGCAAACAAAATATAGAAGACCCAAAAATAAGAAAAGAAATACTCTTAAGGCATATAGAAAAAATAAATAGCCAAGAACAAGACCGTCCCAAAGGGGAAAAGAAGAAAGACAGTTGGCAAGAAGTAAATAAACCACAAGTCTACAGTTTTAATGAGATATTGAAAAGAGTAGACCAAGTCCAAATGAGTTATACAGAGCCAATTATTAAAGAACTAAAAACAGAGCTTCACCTGATTAAGAATGAAGTAAAAGAATTAAAGAAAATGATTGAGATCCTAGAGCTCCAAGGTTGAGAAACACATTCCCAAGAAGAAGGTATAATTAAAAATCTAGACAATTATGATCAGAAGGTAAATTTAAAAAAGAAAGAAAAAGAAGAAGAATTCGAACCAGTTGAAATTTTTTTACAGAATAAACCCCTACAAATTCAAATCAATGAGATTAATTATGTACATAATCAGAGGTACACAAGCCTAATCACGCTACACATAGAAAAAGAGTTTGAAATTACAACTGTCGCACTGATTGATTCAGGGGCAGATAAAAATATAATTAAGGAGGGATTGATTCCCCACAAATATCTAGAAAAAATATTTGGGTATATTACAGCAGCTAATAAGCAAATAATACCAATGAGATTCAAGTTAACTCATGTAGATGTCTGCAATAATAAAATTTGTATCTCACAGCACTTCACGGTTCTTGCCCAAATGAATCAGAATCTAATTTTAGGAACATCCTTTTTAAATATCATAATGCCTTATAAAGTTGACAAAACAGGGTTGATTACTAAAAAATTCAGGATAAAAATCACTTTTAAATTTGCAGAACCTCCCCAAACTAGTTTATTGGAAGAACTTAATACCAGTTTAACCAATAAGCAAGAAATATTAATGAGTCTTTAAGAAGATATAAAACACAAGAGTGTTGAGGATAAAATAAAAATTCCAGAATTGCAAAATAAGATTCAGAGTTCTAAAGAGATTCTGAATAAGAAAATCTATGCAGAGATCCCCAATGCATTTTGGGAAAGAAAGAGACATATCGTCAGTCTACCTTATGAAACAGAATTTGAAGAAAAAAATATTTCTACTCGATCAAGGGCCATCCAAATGAATGAAGAACTAACGGTCCATTACAAGAAAGAAATTCAAGATCTTCTGGATAAAGGATTGATAAGAAAAAGTTCATCCCCATGGAGTTGTTCAGCCTTTTATGTTAATAAAAACTCAGAAATAGAAAAAGGAGTCTCGAGGTTAGTAATTAATTACAAACCTTTAAACAAAGTTCTAAAATGGATTAAGTATCCAATATCTAATAAGAAAGACTTATTGTCAAGATTACAAAATGTCACGGTATTCTCAAAATTTGACATGAAGTCAGGATTTTGGCAGATACAAATCCAAGAAAAGGATAAGTATAAAACAAGGTTTAATGTCCCATATGGACACTACAAATGGAATGTCATGCCATTTGGCTTGAAGAATGCACCCTCAGAATTCCAGAGGATCATGAATGAGATCTTTAATCCTTATAGTTTCTTTACTATTGTCTACATTGATGATGTGTTAGTGTTCTCTCAATCAATTGATCAGCACTGGAAATACTTACATAAGTTTATGCAAATAGTTGAAGAAACGAGATTAGTTGTCTCTGCTAAGAAAATAGAATTATTTCAAATGAATGTCAGATTCCTCGGGACATATGATATACAGAGGAACTATAAAATCAATTGATAGATCAATTAGTTTTACAGAAAAATTTCCTAATGAGATAAAAGATAAAAAACAGCTTCAAAGGTTTTTAGGAAGCCTTAATTATGTCTCTGAATTTTACAAAGATATGGCTAAAGATTGTAAGCCTTTGTTTGATAGACTAAAGAAGAATCCCCCAGAATGGGGAAAAGAACAAACACAAGCCATCAAACTTGTAAAAAAGAAAAATTAAAGAAATACCATGTACCACTATTTCTATTCCAGAAGCATTCAAAATAGTTGAGACAGATGCGAGTGATCTGGGTTACGAAGGAATATTAAAACAGAAGGTAGATGGTAAAGAAAAATTAATTCGATTCACATTAGGAGTTTGGAATCAGGCTCAACAAAACTATGCCACGATAAAGAAAGAAATCATGGCAATCGTTATTTGTATAACCAAGTTTGAAGAAGATCTTTTAAATAAAAAACTCTTGATTAGAACATACTGTAAAGCAGCAAAAAATATTATTCTTAAGGATGTGAAAAATTTGGCTTCAAAGAAAATATTTTCAAGATGACAGTCTATTTTGGCCATTTTTGACTTTGATATAGATCACATTGATGGTGATAAGAATTCATTTCCCGACTTCCTTACTTGAGAATTTTTACAGGGAGGACATGAGAAAGCATGACTCACCAAAGAAGGAGATCAAAGACAGAGTGGAAGGGGTCAATAATCCAGATCTCTTAAGAACAATTTTTCATATGGATGAGCATATGGATATCACAGAAATCCATCTGTCCACAGAAGAAAGTAAATTTGCATCTCTCATGCAAATAGAAAATCAAGCGCCAGAGTAAATAAATTTTTATGCATTCGCCACTGGCCAGAAAATAAGAATCGAGAAAGGTCAATCTTCTCAAGGTACGAAGAGGACAGAAGAACATCCTCAATATCAGTTATTTTTCCCAAGAGAAGCAAAGAGGGGAAGGAAATTTCCTTATCCTCACCCTCATGATGAGTTTTCCAAAGGATCAAAAACTTATTTTAAAGATTCTCTGGTTTTCCGATCCACTGCTAAAACTCAACAAATCACTTTGTTCTCTGTAGGAATTCTCCCAGATAAAAGAGAAATGGAAAGAGAACTCATCTCTCCAGTAGAAAATAATGATCTAAGAAGTATGACTCCTTCAGAAATGGAAAGGAAATATTGGCCTAGACATAGACACCCTATGTGAGAATTTTATCCCCTCAGAAAGTATGATTATTTTGAGAAAATTCTCCAGGAGACAGGTTCTGCAGAAATAGAGCACAAATAGAGAAATACCAAAGGTCCAGACGGAAGATTTTTCCAGGAAACTGAAATTTCCAAGTTAGGGATCTACAAAGTTTGATCTCTAGAAGAATGAGGATTACCTCATACCAGAAAAAGGTTCCTCAATGAGAAATACAAAGACCATGCTTATTTATATTGGGATTACATCCAAGCATGAGATGAAATTTTTAATTTCCAGAATTCAAAAAACAAACACTCATGGATGATCCTTTTAAATCAAAGCAGAAGAAATTTCTAAATTGGTTTCATCTTTGGTTTGAGAAGGAAGAGTTGGTCTCAGATCAATTCCCAGAAGATGTTAAAAAAACATTCGACGGATTTGTTGAATTCAACAAACACAAGTTGCAGAAAAATATGATCCCTTATGCAAAATTTTATTTTTTGATCCTCTATCGTATCCCTTGGATTGTCTAGTGGCATTACGAAGTAGATCAAGAATAATATGTTCTTGTTCTGGAAAGGGTATGGATTACCCACTGGTGGGACAAATGCGTGATCAACTCATATCTCCTAGAAAACATCACGCTTAAAGTCATTGAGCTATACGAAGCTCTAAATGAAGAAAGTTTTGATGCAGTTTTGGGAAAGTTGTACTCTCAATCAGAAGTGGCAGATATTCCTCTGGAAGAGATGAAAGAAAAACTAATGAAATTAGCAGTAAGATCTGTCCATGAGCAAAATGTTAAAGTTGCTCAAGAAAAGTTGTCCAGCTGCCCCAACCAAGGAAGACCCACCACCAAGAAATAATGCCTACCAGACAATAACCATGTGACTAGTGGGGTAAAGTTAAGTTCCCACTCAGAAAATGAGAGTGAAAAGACAAAAGAACATTATTGTTGATAATGCTTACGAGCAACGAGAACATTATTACTCAGAAGGAGAGAAGGAATTCATTTCCTTATAAATAGAGGGCTTCAGAACAAGAGAAGACATCCATAAATTTTCTCTCAGAAAATATTTCTCTCTCTGCTTCTCTCAGTTCATGTGTTGAACGCCTTTCTATTCAGAAATCTAGCCTAAATATTTTTCTAGTTCTTTCCTTGCTTTGGAGTTGGCTTGTACATTTGTAGCCGTTGAACGTGTGTAGCTGTTGGAAGCTTGGTGTGTTCGTGTGTATAATCCAACAGTTTTTGTTTGCATCACCAGATTAGTGTAAGATGTAATTTTTTAATATCAGTTGTGTGTTATTATTATCATTTCATGGCTTTAGTATTGTAATTTATCAGTTGTGTGTTCATTTAAGTTTACCAGTATTAATCCTGCACTTGAGTCCTTAATAATTATTACTACCTGGCGTAAAAGTGATATCAGAGCCAAGTTAGTACAGAAACCAATATAGAGGACTTATATGAACTTTATTTAAAAGTGTGAGGCTCAAAATATTGTTATGCACAATAATTGCTATGTGCACCATATCAAACCCCTAATTTGCTACTCGCAAAGAGTTTGCTAACGAATTGACCGAATCTACCTAAAAAGGGTTTTAGGTTAAAAAGCCACCGATATATACAAAATTTTCAAATTTATTATTTAACTTCATTTTGAAACGATAATATATTTATATTTTGAAATTGTGATAAAATTGTTATTGTTAGTTTAATAGTGTCAGATAGTGTGACAGAATCGTTAGTTTTTATTAGGGTTTGTTGACATAAATCTAGCGGTAAATTAGAAGGGTAAATACTCTAACTCTAACCTTAAAACCCCAAACAATTCCTCCAATTTCTCCAACAATCCTTGCACCAAACACGAAAAGTAACCTCAATACCCTTTTGTTTTACAGTCAAATTCACGTCAACAAACTCTCTCTTGTCACGTAATAAAAATTAACGATTTTGTCACACCATCAAGCGAGTACCAAGTAGTGACGATTTTACTTCAGTTTTAAAACATGAATGATACCATTACCCCAAAATGAAGTTAAATAATAAATTTAGAAATTTTCTATACTTTAGTAGTATTTTTACCCTTAAACCCACCTAAAAATATACTACCTCGACAATTGTTGGAAATTAGACTCTTTGACTTATAAGCGCCCTTATAAAATATATTACCTAATAATTAAAATATTTTTAGAAATTAGACTCTTTGATTTGTCTTTCGTATATAAATTATTTGAAATTGTATAATAAAATATTAAAAATAATAATTCATAGATTAGAAGTTAAAAATGAAACGTAACACTTAATTATTGGGACATATGAAATATTATTTTTCTATTTATTATTTATCGCCTTTTAATCATCATTTACCACGTCAATAGAAAAAAGGTTGGAACACTGTTAATGACTTGCAAATAGGGATGTAAATGAATTGGGTTGAGTCCAAGTTCTATAAGGTTGAGCTCGGCCCTTTAACCTATCGGTATCATCCGGAGTCGAGCTTACCTCGAACAGAGTATGTTAGGCTCGAGCATAAATTGACGGATATCCGGGCTCCTTGAACCCATGATACTTGTACTCAGGTCCTGTCACCTAACCCAATGAAAGCACAAACAAGTTTGGCCCAAAAATGCTGCGAACAATTTTATCTATCCTGCATTGAGTAAAATCCGTATTGGGTACTTCTTTTTATGTTTGTGACCTATTATGATTTCAGTTTAAGTTTTTGCTTCAAAATGATCATATTTTTAAGTTATGCATCATATTCTGGGTTTTTCTGTTCAATTTGACTGTTTAAATGGATGGTTGAGAGTGAAATGACCTTTTCACCCTTGATTAATTTCTACAATACACCCAATATTTTTAAACTTAATCAATTCTACCCAACCATTTTCAAAACTTATACATTAACCCTCAACTCCATAAAAGCTTCACTTTTAGTACCATCTTCTCATTCTTTCCCTAACCTCCACGCTCCACAGCCTCCTTATCTACTTCAACTAATACTTCTCTCCAATTCAAAATTAAAGAAATTATGCAAAAATCTCTATCAGCCTCATTCTCCACCACCAAAGGGTAAGGGAAATCAAATCATAAGTGTTAATGCCATTTGAAAGATCATAATTTGAATTTGCACATGCATATAAAGGTTCTGTTTGTAGAAAAATTTGAAGCGATGGATCATCACCTCTAAATAGGGACTGTAGTCAACCACTCCTTCAATGATTTTGGTTCACCAAATATGAACCGATCCCTCAAGTTATGGTTCTTTTCAAAATTGCTTCCTTATCTCCAGCTTTTTGTTTCCCTTGTTGGATCCATGCTCCTCGTGCGATTTCTTGATGATTTTGGATCGATTACATGGATTCATTGATGAATTGTTTGTTGTTCTTGGGTTTTCCCCAAACCTTAGCCCCAATTCTGAAAGTCCCACACTTTTTAGGCATAATTGTGATTCTCTTGAGTTATGGGTCACAAAGATTGCTGGATCGGTGGTTCTGTTCTCGCCGACTCCTAAAGCATAGCCGGATGTCATTGCCATTCAGCTCCTCTACCAACAGCTCTCCGATCCGCAACGTCTCTAATCCTCCGTGAATGCCTTTCTCAACCCCCGTCGTCTGCCAACCCCTCCCTTCACTCTCGACAGCGACCGTCACCGCCTCACTCTCTCCCGCTCTCTAGTGAAAACTAAATACTCCATGAAAAAGTGAAAATGAAAGAAAGGAAAAAAAAGGCACAACTTCAAACTCAAATGATACTTTGAAGTGGCTCATGGTCCGGTCAGCAAATTTCTTGACGTTTTTACTAACTGGAGTTTCGACGGTGATTCTCATGATGCACGATTTTCAGGTGGAAGAGATGGGCTTGGGTAAGGGATGGGCTGTGGAAGAGGGATACAGAGTAGTGAGTCTCTGAGTGGGGTTAATTTGGAAATTTTGAAACAAGTCGGGGTTAATTGTCTATTTAAAAAAACGTTAGGAGTGTTGAATTGAATATTAGGTTTGCCTCGTCAGCAAGAGGAAGGGCAAAACAGTCATTTCAAGTCTGCCATCCATTTAAACGGTCAAATTTGATGGAAAGGATCGGAATGTGACGGGTAACTTAAAAATATGACAATTTTGAAACAAAAACTTAAATTAAATTAAGATCATAATAGTTCACAAACATAAAAAGAGTCACTCAGTGTGGACTTTACTCATCCTGCATTCCTGCTCCCACTAAAGGTGTGTTTGATCTCGCAAAAAATTAATATATTTCTAATATTTTTTTAAATTTTAGAGGAGAGAGATAAATTTATAAGTGAAAATTTAAAAAAGTGTTTATTTTTTCATCAATGTTAATTACCAACTAGTTGTGAAAAACCCTAGTTGTGTAATGTCTAAACTATCCTCATATATATAGTCTTTGTTTTCTTCCCGTTCCTGCATTCCGTCTTCTTCTTCGTTTCTCCGTTGAATTCTCCGGTCGCTCAAATTTACTTCCGACGAAGCGACGGAGCTGGTTTTCTTTCTGATTTGATCTGTAATTCCAGTTTCTTTCCTTCGATCTTCGATTTTTGTTATTTTAGGTTCGACTTTCGTCATTGGAGTCTCGAATTTCCTTCATCTGTTCTTCTTTTCTTTTGCGATTTGTATCTTCGATTTCGCTCAATTTTACGATCTACTGCAGGTTTTAATCTATTTCAGTATGGATCTCAACCTCCCTGCCCCTTGTTCTTCGTCTGATCCTGGTTCTTCTGTTAGTTGCGGAATTCTTGGTGGTACATTTGATGATGGTTCTGCATTTTTCTTCAGTTTTCCTGAAGATTTTCAATCTACTGCAGGTTTCAATCTATTTGATTCTTTGATTTCTTCTGAATGTTTGAATTCTGTTTATATCATGTTTTTATTGTACATTATGCTTTCTTGCAGTTGACGTTTTGGATTTTTCCGGTCGACAGTATGGTTCTGCTCAATTGACAAAATGTGATGCAGCCTCTGTTCCAGGTATACCTTTCGTCTTTCACTTCTTCCAACCTTTCCTATTCTTATATTGTTAGTTAACGTTATTTGTGTCTTGCACAAGACATTTTGTTTGCATCTAACGTACAGTAAAGCTCTGTTGTGTTCCGTTTGTATCATGTTTGTTAGGTTCTGTATGTGTATAATGTTATTGAACGTTGTTATTTCTTCCAACAGACACTTTGGATGTCTCCAGTGGACAGTTTAATTCAGTTGTGTTTGCTGAAGGCCCTCCATCCTCTGTCCTTAGTTGTCCTAATGATGGTGATTCTGCTTCTGTTTCAGGTATTTATTTATCTTTTCCTGTTTTGCTTCAAAATAATTATTTCGTAAAGGTATGGAACCTTAGGTTTTCTTGCCGTATAAATTACAGATGTATCCGGTGTACAGTTTAGTTCAGGTATATTTTGTACTATAGGTCCCATTTCTTGTGTAATGTTTGAATATTTGGGGCAGACATTATTAATATATTGACACGACAGTATGGTTATGGAATGTAGACAGTACGGATATTTAGTGTAGACAGTATACCAGTATATCAGTACTTATCATTTATGCATATATCATGCAGACGCTATGAATGTAGATCCTAGACAGTTGGTGTCTGAAGATGATGTCTGTTGGTTGGGATCAGTATTTGACAGTTTTGAGGCTTCTGAAAAATTCTTCAAGGATTATTCGTTTTCTAGGGGTTATAAAATTTTTCGAAACAATAATAGGGTTAGTGCGGATGGAACATTCTATTATCAGCAGTTTAAGTGTTCTTATTCTGGAGTTAATAGAAGGAAACAAGGACAGAAACATTTTTCCCTCCCGAATCAAGTTAAGGAGAGGCGTCGGGTTGACAAGAAGGCCGATTGCTCTTGTGAAATATGTGTCAAAATTTCTTCAGACGGTGTGTGGTGTTGTGTCAAACACAATGTGAATCATACGCATCCATTTGTGTTAAAGGAGCAAAGATTGTATCTGCGTAGT